>JAQGDG010000197.1:0-258597 GCA_029844215.1 Przewalskia tangutica | reverse complement strand
AGGAACAAGTTTCATGACCCCTAATGGAAAAGTAATAAGAAAGAGGCAAAAGCCTAAGCTCAGTGTGCATAGTATAATACACTTCACTCTCCCAAAACAAAAGAGGGAAGGATAGAATCAAGGAAGGAAAGAATCAAAAGAAAAAGGGAAAATTGAAAAGCCAAAAGAGCTTATGGTACGTAAAACGTAGCCTAAACGCCTATCTTTACCAACCCCTACCTAAGCCTACATTATAACCCTTAAAGTCCCAAGATCTCTTTATGCATATCTAGAATTAGTGGAGAATAGCAAGTAAGCACGCCATAGGAATTCTTGAATTTATATGCATGATTTAGTATATTGACTTCCATTACTACGATGAATATGAGTTTATGTAAATATTTAGCTTCATGTGTTAGGTTAAAATTTCATGCTAGATGTTCCTCAGATATTATTCTCGCTAACCTTCATGTTTTTCTAGTTAACATTTATAAAGAAAGTGATCAATGGCAGGAGTCCTTTCATTTTTCGCTCTTGAGTCTTTTATTTTATTTCTTTCTATCTTTGCTCGAGGCTGCAAAGGTTAAGTTTGAGGGTATTTGATCTGGTATTTTATATACACCTTCGAGTCCATGAAGTTAGTCTTTGTCCCATTTTGCACATATAAGTGTCATATTAGATAATTTTTCTTTCTTTTGAGTCAAAGTGGTTAAAATGGCCAAATGGCGGAAAATGAGCAAAAAGAGGGCAAAAGAGAGACGCCGTGAGCCGAAATGCAGAAAATGGCGAATCCAGGCTAAAATCCGCATCGCACGCGCCTCCCGTGCAGAAAACGCAGGCCGCGCGCCACCATTCAGAGGCCGCACAAGACTCACGACGCGGCTACGTGAGACAGATGCAGGCTGCGCTAAACATCCGGTAGCCACAGAGCTGCAGCGGCCGCGCTGCATACAGATATCGGCCGCGCGCCAAAACACCCGGACGGATTGCAGAACTTCCGGCCGCGCCGACGCTAAAAATAGGTTTTAGACGATTGGGCCCGCTCGGCAGGAAAGTCGAGGCGGTTTTCACTTATAAAAGGAGAACCCTAGGCGCTGGCGGTTCTTCGCACAACACAAGACTTTTTGCTCGAGATTGACACCATTAGTTTTGTAATTTCTTTTCCTTTCTTGTTCTTTATTTCAGGCCAGATGATGCAATACGGAATTAGTTCTTGTCATCTTTATGGCTAGGAACTAATTCTCTTATATGGCTTTCTATGTTGAATTTCTTGAAACTTATGTTATAAATTAGCTTACGCTATGGTTATTTTTTTATCGAGAGATCTATCCAATAATTGAGTTGAATTCGTAATTAATTGACAACTAATTATCACTATATGATTTCTAATCGATTCAAAATGGGGATCGTGGAATACGCCAAAGTCGGGTAGACATTCTGATCGGGGATGAAAATACCTCAATTATTTACGTAGCTGATTTAGAGACTTAACAACCCTAATTTTGGCGATCGCGCATACTGGGCGATCAACTAGGTTTTTGTTCTTAATCCTCCTATAAAGTTATCCTTATCACCAAAGGTGTAAGGTGCGACATCAGTCGAGTGTTTATATAACCCTAACGGAGTATAAAACGATTTCAGAAACCCGCTTTCTCCAAAAGAAGTTAATACCATAAGTTAATGCATTAGTAAGTAGTATGCGGATAAGAAGGATACACGGAAGCCCTATTCCCATCACATCCAAGTAAATCTTTATATTTTACATAGTTTTCATAATTTTAGTTATAAACAACCAAATCAATTATCAATTCGCCAAATAGATACTAGAAAATAGATAATCGTACTCAACCCTATCAAAGACTATACTACTTGTCACGATAACGCACTTGCGCTTAAAGCAGTGCATCTTAACGCATCAAACGCTACACAAGTAATTGAGGTATTTTCATCCCCAATCCGACCTATGTCTACCCAACTTACAGCATAGTCACAACCTCATCCTTTCGAAGTTTAATTAGAAATCATATAAGTAATGATAATTAATGATCAAGTAATTACCAAACATTCAAAACAATTATTGGGTAAATCTTAATTAAGTTAAGAAATCAACTAACATATTAATTCATGAATAGAGTTTCAAGTGAATCACAAGGAAATCCCTAATAAAGTAATCAGCTCCTAGCCATTATCACGCTAAGAACTAATACAATCTCCATACATGAACTGAAATAAATAAAGCAAAAAGAAAGAAAAGAAAAATACTCAAGAACTAGTCTCCAAGCCTTCTAGCATCCAAGGGTCGTGTTGTGGAATATTTACGCATGGACTGGTATTTGGACGGACGTGAATGGTGAACGGTGGAACGGAGAATCACGGATGAATTCTTCTAATGACGTAGACTATTTATAGACCAAGAACTTTTTAGGTGAATGTTAAGGATTTGTAAGTAGGAAAAGTTATTAGAATCCTTTTAGGTAAGGGTTTTAAGGTAGGAAAAGTTATCCCTTTAGGTAGGAAAAGTTATCTCTTTAGGATTCTGAAAACATGTCCACCCGCCTGCACTTCATAAATCCCGCTTGCGCCATGTTCGCAGATCAGCGCGCTACCAAAAACTCGTAACTTTCAACTTCCAAAGACATCGCGCCGCATTCGCTGCGCCAGCGCGCCGGTGACGCTTTCGCTGATTCGCCTCGCTGCCCATTTTTCGTCCGACTTCTCGATCTCCTCTATAATTCCCAAACTTCTAGACTTCATTTCGCCCTTTTGTGTGTAATTACATCTCATTTATGCTCATTTCATCTCCTTTTCGCCATTTCTCCATTTTTGACCAGGACACAAAAAGAAAGAAAACGACCCTAATACTATACTAAACATAAATGAAATGAGTAAAATACTAACTAAAACGACTCAAAAGTTGTATATAAAATACAATCCGATCGTATTAAATATCTTTACCCTTATCTCGCCAAGACGCCGCAGTTGACCACCACTCACCACTACCACCCACCAAGCGTGATGCTTTCCTTTATCTCTTTGTTTTTTTGAATACCGAATTGTAATTGGTGAGAACTTTGTGGAGAGAGTTTTCCTCTCAATTTCTGTGGTTTCGGGATTCAATTTTCCTCTCAATTTCTATGGTTTTGGCTGCTCAATAAATCAACCCCACCTCTCATTGGCAAGGTCCACGATTTGAGTTTTGAGCTTTGTTTACTCACTAGCTTAATCTAATCCTCTAAATTTAGGATTTACTTCGCTTCGAGGTTCCAAGCCCTTTGGTAGAACCCCAAGTGGAGAATTAGGTCCTATCGCCTACAAATTACCTCTTTTTACGCCAGAGGTGTAATCGAGCTGGACGAGGTGAAAATCTAAGCCTCAACTTCAATTCGGTTACTACAAAAGGTAAACCTAATTCCATTTAATTTTGTCGAATTTTAGATTATGTAACATGTTCTTGTATATTATGTGATTATTAAGCATGATCATCTAGATTAACGGATGTCGAGCTTATTAAGTTAATTGTTAAGCATGTTTAATTGAATTATGTTATTTTTCAGGTTCATTAAACCAATTATTATGGTTTTGATTAGTTCTAATCATTTTCAAAGTGTATCAGTAATTATCTACGTGTAGTTAGGTTAGGTTCTTATCACGCTAGTTTAATAAGTTTAAACAAGTATAAATCATCAAGTTATAGTACTTGTGATCGGGTTGTCCATGTATTAGTTTAGTACGCTTTAGTCGCTATATTCACTATTTGTTGATTATTCAGATGTGATTAGATAGATAGGTACCTAAAATGTTAGTTTAAGGTTGGTTAATCCATGCCTCACTATACTTGTTATGTCATTTAACACTAGTTTTAAGCCAAGAACGGATCATAAGGCCAACAGGCTACTTATCAGATGTTGGCTTTGAGGTCAGCATTTAGCTTGAAATTGCTGCAAATACTTATTCTATGTCATCCGTCTCTGCTAGGTTTAAAAGTGATCCAAAGATGTTTGAATTTTAACTTAGTTGATCCAGCTTAATCAAAGATAGTCATGATTTAATAGAAATCAGGTTACCATAATTGTTTAAGATCACCTAAGAATCTTAAAAACGGACGACAGATGACTAATGACCTATAATGACCTATAATGTTCCCGAGCATTTTGTAATTGTGGATCTAAAAAGAGCTTCGTGTGTAATTTCCGATTTACGCACATGAGGCTAAGCATGATTTTCATGCTATTAAAAATACCTCCCTTAGATCACATGTCGTAAAACCATAATTTGTCTTAAGGTATTTATTCAAGCCGAGCATCGTTTTGCCGAATCGATATGATTTAAGTTCGCCAAGATTCCCAAGACCAAATTCTATAGTTTGCTTAGGTCATAAGATTTTATGTTTTTGTTTTGATACTTTGTAAGACGTGGTTTACTTGTAATGTCATCTCAACCATAAAAGTGGCTAGTACACGCCATTCATCTAAAACTTCGCTGATAACTCAAGGCCAAACAACTTAGTACGTTTATTACAACCTTGTTCCATTTATACGTAACCTTATCTCATGATTCATTTACCATGTAATCGCTTTTTGTCATTCATAATCGGTCATATTTTCCTCTTCATAAGTTGGAATCGTTACATAGATCTCATATGTCATCGTATCGTTTGTCACATGCCATGCTTATATTTAGTTTGATTTATAATCCAACTTATTTCTATCAGGTTTGATAGTATAATGGAAAAAATGTTTTTCACAAGATTTAGCTAGACGAGATCCTGACGGAGTAGCGCAACACTTCTCAAAGATTCTTCGTGCAACATAATTGTTTGAAAGATATTTGTATTTGAGTTATTCGCATAATATTATGGGTTTTGATGTTTATTTAGATAATATTATGTTATTTTGTTGAATTTGATAAAGATTATTTGTACTTTTGTTATTCAATTTAGTGTATTTGAACAATTTTATAAAGTATGTACGCTGTTAGTTACAATATGATTCGAGAAATCTATTTAATTATTATTAAATATTTAAAAATTTGATTCGAATGTAAAGACGTGACGCTTTATAACCGCTACCAAAACCGCTACACAAAATTAGCGGAAAATTTTAAAATGGAGGGAAAATTCAAATTCCAAATCAAAAAGTGTGACGATTTTTATCATTACACATAATCGTTATCAACAATCACAAGATGTGATTTTTTACAATCGCCATCAATTCGCGACACCGCTACAATGACACTTAAAATAATCGTTATGCACTTCGATTTATGACGCACAACCGCCACCGCGGTCCTTTTTCAGAGCTGTAGTTGTCAATTAGTCACCCTACCCCATAATTAGAATATATTCCATATATCATGAAATATAATTATGATAAGACTAGATTCCTCTCGTGATTAGGTTTAAGATTCCTATTGTATAAGAGATTTAATATTGTACACTATATATATTTGATATTAATGAGAAGACTCAAGAGAGATTAATATCATCTTACAAAACGTGTAGTTGTCAATTAGTCATTCCTACCCCATAATTAGAATATATTCCATATATTGTTTAAATATAATTACGGTAAGACTAAGATTTCTCTGTGATTAGGTTTAGGATTTCTATCAGATAAATGATTTAATATCGACACTATATATATTTGATATTAATGAGAAGACCCCCCAAGGGAGATTAATATCATCTTACATGGTATCAAGAGCCTAAAACAAAAATCCTAGAATTTTTCTTCAAGTCGCCCCTGCATCTCAAATTACAGACCTCCCATTTCCTCCCTAAAATTCTTGGTTTCTCTCTCCATTCCTCTCTTCTCTAAATGGATACTCAGGATTCTTCCAATACTTCTAACACTTCCACCTCCACAAATCCCACCACCACGTTGTCATCCTCTTTTCATCCCGCCCTAACTGTTACCAACATCAAGAATTATATTCCCATTCTTCTTGATCAAGAAAACAACAAGATTCTCCTCAAGTTAAACTGCTTCGTATTCACGCATGCCTCTATAACGATTTGATCATATCGACGATGCTATTCCGCGCCGTCCGAGGTCGATGATTCTACTTGACGCCGCCTAGACGCTACACAAACAAAGGGATTTATGATAGTATTTCTCAGATCTTCTTCTTACTATCATGAAATCGACACCACAACCCTTAATTTACGGAACCGCTTGAGGAAATCTTTCAAGATAATGTATACACTCAGGCGGTGTATTTGGAGGAATAATTTAACAATACGCTACTTTGAAAATTTCTCCAACACGATCGAGCATCGCAGATAGTAGAAACCATCATGATCAACTCTCCAACGCCACGCGTCCTGACACTAAAATGGTGTTGCAATTGATCGCAGACCTTCCCAAAGGCGACTATGATACGTTAGCCACTACGATTCAACAAACAGATTCATACCCGCTTTAACAAAGCTCGCCGCAGCTATTGCTCAAAAGACTGACGACTAAGCAAGATTTAACACAATCGGGCGCATTAGCTATCAAACACACCCCAAGATACAACGCCACCAGAAAAATCTCAACCGCAGCAGGACGCGCGTGCGGCCACGCGCGTAAGAGGCCGGTCGCGGGTGCGCGGCCCGACAACGTAATCAACAAGAAGAATAACAGGCCCGCAGACCGGGCCACGCGACGCCCTAACAAGATTATTACAAAGACCGCGCGCGCCGCCATAGCTCCATCACGGTAGAAGAAAACGGCGACGACCGCCAAGAGTCTCTTCAACCAAGATTCTACCACGTTATCGCCCGCCCAGCCTCCTGGCAAGTCCAAGACCGCAAATAATCCCACTTCACGCACAACCAGCCAGCAGCCTTTCGCCAAAGATGACACTCCATCGAGTTCTGGTCAGCCTTCAGCCTCAATATGCAAAGTCCGACAACAATCGGTACACGGACTTAATCACTTCTCACCTCACCCAACTGGCAGTAATATTCTCAAACTGCTCACTTTAAAGCATCCTCAATTTGTTACTGTAGTGGCCACCGTGATTCTAATAAAGCGGTTACGGTACA
This sequence comes from Przewalskia tangutica, assembly GCA_029844215.1. NCBI lineage: Eukaryota > Viridiplantae > Streptophyta > Magnoliopsida > Solanales > Solanaceae > Przewalskia > Przewalskia tangutica. The sequence goes on along the minus strand of JAQGDG010000197.1, from coordinate 251,588 downwards.
TCCTACACACCACCTCCTCATCCATTCCCTCTTAAAAATACCCTATATGCCCCATGTGTAATTAAGAACCTAATCTCTATCCGCAAATTTACTCGTAATAATTGCCTCATTGATTTTGACCTTTGGTTTCACTGAATGATCTTCATACGGGACACCTCTTACGAGATGTAATAGCACGGGGATTCTATCCATTTAGTCCCACCTCCGCCGTGATCTTGCTCTCCGCTCTCTCTAATGGCCATTTCTTCTTCAACACGGCATAATAGGCTCGGTCATCCAGAGCCCCAATTTTAATTTTCAGAGGCAATAATTTCATTACTTGTAATGGAAAGTTTGCCCAAATGGTGTTTCTTGTCGTTAGGCAAACATACCCGCCTTCCGCTTAAATCATCTACTAGTGTTACCTTTGCACCATTTGATATTATACATGCCGATTTATGGACATCACCTGCTAGTTCTCTTGGCCATAAATACTATCTTATTTTATTAGATATTTTTCTCACTTTATTTGGTTGTATCCTCAAATTTAAATCTAAGTGTTTGTCAATTTTTTGAGTTTCAACATTCATTCAACACAATTTTAAAAAGGTATAAAATCTTTTTAGTGCGATAATGATCGTGAATTCAACAACTCTATATTTCACCGTGCTTAAGAAAAAGGTATAAAATCTTCACTATATGTGTAAAGTTCATATTTATAGGAATTAAAAGAGATACCTCTTTGCACTAGTGTTCCTCAAACGTGTGCGAATATTACTACTGACATAGCCCAAGAGATTTGTTAGTGTGCATTTTGCTAAAGATCTAGCATAGGAGGTATCTGTGCATGTGTATGGGTTAATTAAGGAGTACTAAATTCTTCAGGATACTTTAATCTATCTTCAAAGTACACTTTCTCCAATATCTAAATCTGAGAATACATGACATAAGATCAATTTAAAAGTGTCTCGACCACCAAGGGTCGAGTATGATGGATATGATCCTCACCCTTAATCAAAATTTTCAAAATCGAGTCCTAAGAATGGTAAAATCTTGTAAGGAGCGCCTCCTTTAGTCAATCTTACGACGTGAATTCAATTAATGGCGTGAATTTCAATACGTAACGGTTATATCAAAAATTGAAGTGCCTCAATACGGAATTGTACAACTTCATTTCCTTTTATTTCTGGCAAGATGAAGTGTTACTTAACCCTTTAGTTCATCCATTGTATGTACTTTGGCTCGCTATTCATATCCAAGTTCCTCACAATCTTGCAAGTGATAAGAGTTTTTTCCTCAATTTTCTACCACTTCATCAAGATATTGTCATTTTTCATAATTTCCTCATGTTCTCAATCCTTGCGATCATCAACTTTCACCCACTAAGATATGTGGGTGGCATTGGACAAATGAGAATTCTCCTTGAGCCGATAACTTCTTCATCTCTCGAGATAGTGTAAAATTTATGTAAATCCTCTTCAGACTTCGCCAAGGACATTACAATGAGATGCTATCATTGTTGTTGGATAAATGAGAATTCAAAGACGGACCTAGTATATTACCTATGAGTTAGATATTTTAGCTCATACTCTTGTACATTTGTTAAAAATTGATTACATCAGTACAAATTAGATAGAGAATTCAGTGCATCAAATGAATTGTTATAGAATTCTGAAATCGAACTCATAATGTTCAAAATCCACCTTTGTAAAAGTCCAATCTTTTATGGATTCATTTTCTCATTTTGTTTTCTTCTTCCTTTTTTATCATTTAAAAAAATGTTTTAATTGTGAGCCAAGATAAAGAAAAGTAGTTAGAGGTATGGTATCTCAATAGTGAACTTCTGTTGATTTTTACAAGTAGCTTTATTTTTGTCAATACTGACAAAACTATTGTTCACCGCCTTGACAACATGGAATAATTGCAAGCTCTGCCCTCCCTCTCTATCTATCAAAGGGATGAAAGGGAAAAGGCCGTCAAAGATATTTATCCAGCAATAGATTTTTTAGATTTAATTTTAACAATGCTTGCACCTTGGATTGTTGGTGAAGACCATTACGAAATCGTATAATTATATTGCGTATCTTTTAGATAAATCTCTTAAAGATTAGAAGATTCAGTATACTGTGATCAAAATTTTGACTATACATGCTTAGATGGAGAAACTATCATCCTAGTCAATCCACTTTGGATGCCACATGTCACTTGAAAAGAGTAACATAAAGTTCAAAATTGTGGTATAGTTAATATTCCCAAATAAAATAAGGAATCTATGGTTGATTTTGTTGTCTTTATTTTTAAAAGTTGTTCAATTTTAACCTTTATACAACTACTATTTGGATAATATTAGACTTGATCTAATGTTTTCTTATACATTACTAAACATTAGAAATCAAATATTAAACTATAATCCAACGTTTGTAATAACTTATAAAATTTTAAATTATAATCTAAATTTTCTTATAGGCTTAATTTGCTAAAAGAATTAGATTATGATCTAAAAATTAATAGGTAGTAAGAAAATAAAAATCGTCATTTACTAAAACCTACTCCAAAAAAACGTGGAAATTTCTATTGAACTTTGACCTTTCCCATATTCTCCTTTCCCTCATATTATAACAACTAAAGCAAAAAAAAAAACTAATAAAGAAAATAGAATAAAAGAAGGTTATTCTGGCAATTAAAAATATTACTCTATCCGTTTCAAAAAATTGTGATAATTTGACATGCCAAGACTAAAAGAAATCTTAGATATTTATGTGACTATAAATATATAAAATAATAAATTGAGATAAAACTAATAACCTGAAGGTTATTTTGGTGTCAGAGTAGGGTCTAGTTATATAAGACCTGAAGGATATTTTGGGTCGGGCCCGCTTGTTGTTGTTGCAATTAGGGTTTCTGAGGAGGTAAACTTGGATCTTTACATTTCTTGCTTTTATTCTTCTAATTGGTTTACTAATATACCTTTCCATTCACCATTTTCAAATGTTTGTTGAAAAGTTTAGAACATAAGAGTTAATTGTTGCAACATTCAAGTTGTGTATGTTTCTATCTTCAACAACAACAATTCCCACAAGTGGGGGGTTTGGGGATGGTAGCATAGAAGCTATTTTCGATAGACCTCAGAAAGTTTCTATCTTCATATGTCTAAAAGATATAAGAAAATCTTAGCTAAACAAAATAAGTCACTCTCGACACTAGAGCGGGTTTATCTCCTCGGCAGAAGCTGATCATGCCTCCTCACATAAAAACAAGTGACTCTCGTACATATTCTCAAGAAGGCACACAAGGGTGTGATCTAGCGTTAATAAAGTTTGAATAGAAGTGTTCGAGCAAGAGGAAAAAGTATGTGATTTCTTCTCATCTACACGAAGTCACAATGTGGTTGCACTGGTAGGAAGATGGAGGTATCTGGGGGAATATTTGAGGTGTGTGCAAGGTGGACCGATTAGTACTGTTATTAAAAAATGAAAATTCAAGGATAAAGCTTAGAATAATTTGTTAATGTTTATTTAACTTTTGAGATAGCCAGTTTCGACCTTTAGGAGTATTCTAGGTGCCTGTTGGCCTTGTTAACGAGTAATAGGTTTTTGACTTGGAATTGATATCATTTTTTTGCTTGATGACAAGGGAAGCAGTTGCTACCCTTCGGATGCGCACATGGTAAATTCCGCTCCAGTTTAATAGCCCGCAAATCACACAAGAGAGATAACCCGCACTAGGCAAGCCCTGGCACAAGCTCGACTGTAAGGCAAATCCTCTGTCGAGGTAGTGGGTTAGAACCTCGAGACCTCCATTATGGAAATCCCATGCTCAACTAATTGAGCCACCCTTGCGGGTTGGAATTGATATCATTTTAAGATGACTTTAATCTAAGACAGTGATTTTGTTGTGATAAACGGCTCTGGGTGCCACAGGCAAAGGATCAAATGATCATCCCAAGATATTGGAGTATGATTCCAACTCAGTAAACTACATAACGCCAGTGGCCTTTTACATTGTAAAAGGATATGTGATCTAAAAGATAATTTAATGAATGGAAAACATCTCCGCTCTAAGGGAGGCATATTTCATTTTAGGATTCCCAAATAGAAGGGTGTAAGCTAAATCTGAACACATCCATGGACAAATGTTAAAGGCTCAACTGTTCTACTGCAATAAATCACACCAGTTATATAGTTAGAAGAAACTGTTCTTTTCCTATTAGCTGTTAGTCTTGTACATCTGCTTGTCTCATCTCAGGTTTAGTAGTCTTGACATCTTTGTTCAGGCAGGATGAGGCCAATTTTCTGTGGTAACTTTGAGTTTGAAACCAGACAGTCTGAGCTGGAAAGGCTTTTCAAAAGATATGGGAAGGTTGTGAGGGTGGATATGAAGTCTGGTAAGCTTGTAACACTTCTCAGTTTTCTCTCCATGCCACTTGTCTTAATTCTAACCTTATTGTGTTATTCTTTTTTGAATATGATGGACCCTGTGGACGAAGTTTAAGTCGTGGAGATAACTTGTTACTGACACCAACCCCTGGATTTATGGTGTGCCATGCTTGATAAATTTTTTTGATAAAATTATATTATTCTTGATTAATAGGTTATCTTGTTAAGTGTTTACTACTTGCATGTGAGGCCTCCTCTATGAGGACTTGTTATTTCCTTCTGTGTATCTTAGAATATAATTTATTTTTAGTACATGCACATCTTACTGCAAGTGAGTTTGTTCCTTCAGTAGGTGCCCCAGTATGATTTCTTAATTGGGTAGTTGTAGATAACCAGATTTGTTCTTCTGTATCGCCTTTATTCCTTATGTCTTGTTAACTATGGGCAATAAGCACTATGACATCAAATGGTCTGGCCAGATGTTATTTTGCCAATGGTACATCAATTATATACATACAGCTAATCAAAGTTGTCTGCAATCGGATTAAGGCAGAGGTCGCCACTATTGACTGCCTAGTAAGATTGGACAAGATTATGTGAAGTCTGTGCCTTGATAAAGTTCCTTGTAGCGAGCAACAATAAAGCTGTTGTCGAGGTAGTGGGTTATCTTGTTAAGTGTTTACTACTTGCATGTGAGGCCTCCCCTATGAGGACTTGTTATTTCCTTCTGTGTATCTTAGAATATAATTTATTTTTAGTACATGCACATCTTACTGCAAGTGAGTTTGTTCCTTCAGTAAGTGCCCCAGTATGATTTCTTAATTGGGTAGTTGTAGATAACCAAATTTGTTCTTCTGTATCGTCTTTATTCCTTATGTCTTGTTAACTATGGGCAATAAGCACTATGGCATCAAATGGTCTGGCCAGATGTTATTTTGCCAATGGTACATCAATTATATACATACAGCTAATCAAAGTTATCTGCAATCGGATTAAGGCAGAGGTCGCCACTATTGACTACCTAGTAAGATTGGACAAGATTATGTGAAGTCTGTGCCTTGATAAAGTTCCTTGTAGCGAGCAACAATAAAGCTGATGGTGGCAAAGCGATTGAGTTATGAGATATGAACATGGTTATAGCACCCCTTGGCCCGTTCTGTGGTTTCACTGCTCAAAGACTCAAATGACCACAAATTGGTCTGCTGTGGATGCTGCATTCCATCTTTACATTGTGGCTATGTTGGATGGGAAATTCAGTTAGCTCATTTGGCTGAACAATAGAAGTCCTGTTGAATTTTGGTGGGGTATTAGGATATGTTTACCAAAAAAGTGTATTTTTTAAGTGTAGACCCCCATACTCAACTGATTCTTTGGCGCAGGATAACATTGCAATGTCCATATACCCATTGCTGATGGACGGTGTCTATTTCGTTTCCTGACTGTGAAAAGTTTCTCTTGTTGTTTCAAGAAGAGCTCTCCGATCATCTATCATGGCATCACAATCACATGTTATCCTCAGTCACTATAGCCCTCCATTCCTTGTGAATTTTGCCCCGCCTTCATTTTCAGACTCGCCACAATGCCGACCTCAAGCTGAGGCAGCAGTTTAAAATGGAGAAGGCACTCTTTTACATTATCCCATCATGTGACATCCACCTTTCCCTGGCATTTTTAGTCCACCACTGAAGGTCTGTTACTGATTTTAATGGCCAATGTTTCTAGATTTGACAGAGCGATTATGAAATGCTAGATGGTTTGCACATCTGCTAGATAAAGTTATCTTTCCTTTTCTTTTTGAGCATTTAAGAGTAACAGAATCCTTTCATTGGAGGGTTCTTATTATTACCAACTGAGTTTTTATTTAATCTTCAGTCTGTTTATTGGATCAAACTTCAGGTTTTGCTTTTGTTTATATGGATGATGAAAGAGACGCTGAGGATGCTATTCAGGCGCTTGACCAAATAGAATTCGGCAGAAAGAGACGGAGGCTTCGTGTTGAGTGGTCAAAGGTAATCCATTTTTGTGCCTGCAAACCCTTCTATCATTTCCTCTATCTCGCACGCACTCACACGTATGATTATTTACCGGTTTATGCTGTGTTTTTGTTGCTGTGCTGCAGGAAGAGCGGAGCAGGAAGCCTGAAGGTTCTAGAAAATCTTCATCAAGCTTCAGATTTTCCAAGTCCTTGTTTGTCATAAATTTTGATCCATATGATACTAGGACAAGTGATCTGGAAAGGCATTTTGATCCATATGGAAAAATTCTCAATATAAGGATCCGAAGGAATTTTGCATTTATTCAATTTGAAACACAGGAGGATGCCACTAGAGCCCTAGATGCTACCAATATGAGGTATATGCTTTCACAATATTTATTCGAAATGGGGATGTAGTTTCCATATTTCCCCATAATATGACCTGAGCGTTGGTTTGACTGCTTATTACTTGTTTAAATGCAGTAAGCTGATGGATCGAGTTATCACAGTGGAGTATGCAATCAAAGATGATGATGATAGGAAAAACGGGTACGGTCCTGATAAAACCCATGATAGATCACCTAAGAGAGGTTATGACCGAGATCGATCTCGTAGCTCTTATGGAAGAGATCGACTGAGTCCCGACTATGGTCGTGGTTTAGATCGGCCAAGTCCTGACTATGGTCGTGGTAGAGATTGGCTAAGTCCTGATTATGGTCGTGACCGTAGTCGAAGTCCTAACCATAGGAAAAGGAATTCTGAGTATGGCCATGGCCATAGTCCAGCTGTAGGAAGGGGGAGAAATCATGGTCATGGCGATGTTCGTAGCCCTAGCCCTCGTAGGGAAAGAGCAGGTCCAGGAAACAGCCTTGTGAGCAGTCCGCAGGAAAGAAGTCCTGGTTATGGTGGTAGATGCAGTCCTAGTCCTCAAAGGGAGAGGAGAGAGAAATATAGCCCGGATGGTAAAAATCGTGGCACCAGCCCAAGTCCTAAACCTGAACCAGTAGAAAGTCCTGTACGTGATGGGAGGGCAAGCTCAGAGCAATGCCGGAGGTTTGCACCTTACTAGTTTACTTTTCTCTCTTTTTTTTTTTTACTTCTCTGTGCTCCATTGCCTGTTCACAATTACGATGTCATCCTAATAAGTGTTGTACTTCAACCATTGTGTTGGTTATGCAGTCGCTCACGCCCAGCTCGGGAAGGATCACACTCCTAATTTTGCTTGAAACTGTTTTGATCCTTGGAGTAATGTCTGTAGGATAGTTATGTTGAAAGTGGTGCTTATAGAATTACACCTTGACGTTGCTGGAGCATCAAAGTAGAATGTGGTTATAGTAACCACTGTAATATACCTTGAGAAATTGATTTTGCTCTTGGAAGTGATTTAGAACTACTACCATGTATTTCCGTTGTTTACTTGATACTCTGTTTTCCATTTGATAATGAACTTGTAAGACTTGGGCCAGATCATTCTTAGCTGGTTTCACCAACAGTTCCCCCCCGCCTCAATGTGATGATTAGTAAAGTTGTCTTGTAGTCATTATTATTTATTAAGTATGATTTTTGTAGAGAGTTCTTAGTTTAACTTTCAGGATAAATTTTGAGTTTGAAATAGCAAGTTTTATTAGAGCAGGATGGCTATAGATGATTCATATAATAGTTTGAGATTGACACATAATAGTAGTTGTTTAATGCTCGTATTTTATGTAGAATAACCTTCATTCGAGTGGTCATCAGTCACATGTAGAGGAGCCTACTTAATTTGAAAACAATAAATGAAAAAATTGCAGCCAAGTTATCATTCTATGAAAAAATTGCAGCCAAGTTATCACATGTATCTCTGTATTTTTCGGGGACCACAATTTTTTTTTGATGGAGCTCATTTTAGTGTCCACAATTTTCAATATGAAGGAAATGTTAAATATTGATGAACAGTTGAACATTAGTTTACTTGTTGATACTCATTTCCAAATTGTGTGCACTGATGTAATTGCATTAAACTTCCTGGATATTTTCATAAATGGACCAACAAACGTGGTCCCTAAATATCTCTGTATGGGACTTAGCGACAGTGTGTAATATTTGTGGCTGAATTGGTTATCCAGATTTAAATATCATAAACTACCCTACCTTTGCCCAGTGAGAGAATGAGGCGTGGTTTGTTGGAATATCTGACGCAAGGTTTGACAAATAACTCCATTATTAAGCCAAAGAGAACTTGATCTTATAGAAAGTGAGTACTAAAACGATAAGAATGGCCCTGATCTCCGAGGGTGTCAACTTCAAGTAATTTTCATTATGATACACATTTTTTTCTCTCGACAAAGACATCCCCTGTACTTTGCTTGATTTTAGCAATTACAACCCCTTTTGCAGGACCACTTTCTAATGCTTGGCACATGAAGTAACCAAAACTAAATAAAGTTATATACAAGTCTTGTGCAAACTGATCTAGAAACTCAAAAAGAGTTGTCAACACCACAAGTCGCAAACTTACCTTATACGATCTAGATAGAGTGATTATGATGACAGACAGCAGAAGAGGAATGAACAGAAATTCTCTTTACGCTTACAAAACGATAACAGAGTGTTATTACTCTACGTTATAGTGCATTATCGCTCTTTAAGATTATCTTATTTAGTAATGCATCGCTTTCGCTGTTATAACGCGCTACCATCATGTATTGTCCATATTGCTTTAATTCTCGTGAAATCGACCGCTTTTTCATACGTTGTTTTGTGTTGTTTTGTTTGTTTTGCCTGATTATACTTTGTCTCGAAATGGCGCCTCTCAAAAACATCCGCCTACCTACCAAGCGCGAGATGATACAGACATTTTACCTCTCCATACCACACATCATGAGATTTCACCAGATGTTGTTGTTGTTGTAGTACAGTTGCATTCCACACATTATGAAAAAAGGTCATCTTCGCTAAACGTATATTAATTGCACAGTCTTATGCAAATGCATTGAACTATATTTTATATTGGCATCTCTTAGTTAGTCCTCAAATTTGGGGAATTAAGTCGCAGCTCACAGACAGTAAATCTTACTCCTAATATTTAAAGGTCTACTATTTCAAGAATCAACTTAAGCCAGATTAAAATGCTAACTTTGCTAGGAGAGACAAAGATGAATTCATGTGTTTAGAAGTAAATGGCAAGTCTCATTAAACTAGATTTATACACTTGACATATAAAAGTCTCACTTTCTAGTATGTGATATATTATCCTTAAATTGGAGAAGGAAAAGCAGAAATAAAATAACAACTGTGTCCAGTGGATTACAGGCTTTAGGTGCAGGATATTAGAGAAATCCAGCAGCAAAATTGATTTACCCAAATTAAGGCCTAAAATATTTTCCAAGTCTACCAATCAGCCGAGTGATGCGGCTAAAATTAAAACATATATTCTCAAAAGAGACAAATTCCGTAGACTCCCATGCATGCACGCCCCATGCATAATTTCAATTCCTTTTTTATTATCCTGCAGCTTAGTCTTTGGTTTCAGACCACACTTGTTTGATTCTACGCAGATTACAAAATAGGATTGTCTCTTACTACAGAAAGGACAATCTAAAAGATTTTCCTAATCTTTGGCTTTTACGGTAAACATGAGGACGAAGTCAAAATGGTATTCTTAGTCGATTATGTTGGTGTGTATGTGAACAAGATGCATACATTGGTTCAATAAACAACAAAAGTGACTCTGCATCAAGTTGGATTCAATCCCTTGACCTTTGAGAATTAAATCCAACGTCTTAATTAGTGCATCACTAAATCTCTTTTGACTATGAGTTCCTTAAAGATAATATTAGATATATTTTACGAATTATACACATAATAAATTGAGTTTAGTCGAGTGAACATGGGTTCACGTGACCCACCTTTTTCACTTACAATCGCCACTAACAACAACATACTCAGCCAGAATCCACAAGCCTCAAAAAGGAGGCCAGATTTAGATTTTACCAAGACCTTTATTGGGTAGAGAGGATATTGTATGGCTAAATAGAAGAGAAGAATTCGAAGCAGAGTTGCAAGAAAATAAGATGGCAAAATAACAGAATACAAAACAAATGAAACAACAAATAGTAATAAACATTAAAGAAAAAGAAACTACGCAATTACTAAATAGTATTACTAATAAGGAGAAACGATGAGGAGGCTAGCCCCTGCCTCCCCCCACATGATGTGCACGCTTTGTTCAATAAGCAAGTAGTGATAAAAACGACTAATATATACTCCTTCGCTTCAATTTATGTGAATTGTTCACTAGTCACAAAGTTTAAGAAAAAGGATTTTCTTTTGAAATTTTGCATTAATCCTTCTATAACATATATGTGAGCGGGTGTAAGACTTTTGAAGTTTGTATTTTCAACATGTCATGACGTATATTTTGTATAGTTAATGTAGAAAGGGACGACGTTCTTTTTTTCACGGACAAAGAAAGAAATAGGTTATATATATATATATATATATATATATATATATATATATAAAAGACCAATTAGTGGAAGAGAATGATTATTTACTAAGTATCCTTAAATCCGTTGGCCTATGTTTGATGAGAAACTATGGATTATATTTTAGTAGTAGGTGTAGAATTTAAGATAAAAGGAAGAGAGTCATTGTTCGATTATATCTTTGAATGGAAACAAGAATAAACATTGTTATAATTAAGTCCACGACTTTGTCCTTTCCACAAGTTTACAAGGCACATGCCTATATTGTTTTCTTCGTTTAAAATAAAGAGTTTAATGCGTGTACTAGTATTAATTAGCAAGAGTTTAATGCGTGTACTAGTATTAATTAGCAAATGACACAGCTAAAATTTCATATGCGTGTTTTCATGCTTTTTGCACATGATATTCATTTCTAGTAAATTTGCCCGCGGAATGCGTGTTTAAGATTACGTGTTGATAGTATTAACGGTTTTAGTTCTTGAATTAGCTACGCCTAACACTATCCGTAATCGGATTTGTTAAACATAGTCCAAAAGTTGGCATTAGCGCCGCAACTCTAAGGACACGGCTGGCTCAGTCCACGCCCAAATGGCCCCTGGCCAAAGCCATATTCAGTGGCCCACAACGTGTCCAAAGAAGAGACACACATTATTATCAGATATTTGGTAGACTTACTCAGACTATAATTAATTATTCTATTAACTTAATTGTATAGAATATGGATTTAGATGCAGAGTAGAAATAAGATTCTCCTATCAGAATCAGATGTATGCCTTCAATCAATGTTAATAATCAAGAGATTATTTTTTCATGATATCAAGAGTCTAGGTTCTCTTTATCCTGCTTTCGCTCCTCAAATTTCTCCTTCTTCTCGATTTTCTAACCCTAAAGCGCCGCATCACTCTCTCGGTTTTCTTCAACAAACTGCGACCCTTTTCTCAGAAAATCCTATCTCCTAAATTTCCTTCTCCAAATCTTATTGTTCTATTCATCATGACTGATAAGAACAATTTTCATCTTGCCCTTACAGTTTATAACATCAAGAGCGACATCCCTATCGTTCTTGACCTAAAAAACGTCCAATATGGGACGTGTGCGGAATTATTTAAAATTTCATGTCTTGGAACGTAAAGTCCTCCACCACATCATTCTTCCAACTCCTCCAAAGGAGAGTGATACAACGTCTACCTTTATGAACCCACTAAAGAAGCAGATCCGCACTACGGGTCACGCTGACGCCATGCGTTCTTCCCGGATTTATGCCACTATCTCCCCGGATCTTTACGACGACATGGAACCTAACTCCACAAATGGCGGCGTGGAATCGATTGCATGACATCTTCCAAGATAACAGTAATTCTCGTATTGTTATCCTTGAGCAGGAATTTTCTCAAGTTTCTATGGCAAATTTTCCAAAGGTTTCTTCTTATTGCAAACACCTCGCGACTCGCAAACAAACTTCGCAACGCGTTCTCCGCTGATACCGCTCAGTTCTTCATATGATTTCCGCTTATCCGAGGCCCATACACGGGTTGTTTCGCTATTCGCCAAAGTAATCCCTTGTCGACGTTTCATCAAGCCCGCCCACGCCACTTTGGAAGAAACGGTTTGGCTAAGCGGCATCGATCGGCAAATCTCGCCGCCACGATGAACGCCTCCAAATTTTCCCCTTCCAATCCACCCAACGTGACTCAAAATCACAACAATGGGGGTGGTAAAAAGGGCCAAAATCGAAAGAATAATGGCAAGAATCGGCGGCGCAACAACGGTAACCATCGCAGAAGAAGTTAGCTCGAGCCCACAGTGGCCCCCGACAGGGCAGCTGGTCCCAGCCGCAGCTCCGCAATACAGCGCCGTGGCGCAACCTTACATCACCGCTGACGCCAAGATCGCCAAAGGCAAGTGCCACGCCGCCTTCTACCCACCTGCATCTGTGTTTGCATCAGACAGACACAATTTCAAAGAGCCCAAAGATACTGGGCCTCACCCCCATCAGGCCCACCACATAATGGGTCCCACTCATACCGACATTCAAGCAGAGATGCACACACTTGGCTTGACTCAACCGGACCCTAATTGGTACATGGACACAGGCGTCACTACCCACATGACATCCAACCAAGGTACTCTCTCGTCTTATTCTAATTTGAGCACTAATCGTGGTATAACTGTTGGTAATGACAATTCTATTCCAATTAAAGGTTATGGTCATAAAACTTTGTCCCCTCCCCATCCACCACTTATCCTGAAACATACCCTTCATGCCCAAAATTGATTAAAAATTTGGTGTATGTCCGTAAATTCACCACTAATAATTGGTTTTCCATTAATTTTGATCCGTTTGGGTTTTCTGTGAAGGATTGCAAGACGGGGAGTCATCTCATGAGGTGTGACAATAGGGGGGATCTGTATCCAATCACACCGAAGTCTCAAAGATTCGCGGCAAGCTATGCCATCCAATTTTGCGCCTATTGCTTCCTTCATCAGGGTACGCCGCTCAGTCACGCAGGTCATATATTTTATCTTTTTAGATAGACATAAGTTTATTTATCAGAAGCGGTACACGTAGTACTCCACTTTGTCAATCTTGTGCTTTGGAAAAATTATTAAATTACCATTTGTAGCTTCAATTCTCATACTTCAATGCCTTTGATATTATTCATAGTAATTTACGGACATCTCCGCTCTCAATTCTACGGGTCATCGTTGTTATGTTTTATTCTTAGATGACTATTCTAAATATTTATGGACGTTTCCAATTGCGAAAAAATCTCAAGTTTTTTCCATTTTCATAAAATTTAGAGCTTTCATAAGAACACAATTCGAACGGAAAATTAAAAACATTCAATGTGATAATGACAAAGAGTATGACAATGGGGAACTTAGGGAGTTTTGTGCTCAAATGGGATAAATTTTCGCTTTTTCGTCTCTCATACGCCTTCACAAACGGGAAAGCTGAGTGAAAAATTCGTACTATTAATAACATTGTCCGCACTTTGTTGGTTCATTCTTCCGTTCCTCCATTATTTTGGCATCATGCGCTACAAATGGCTACCGATCTACTCAATATTCTTCCCTCTAAGGGTTTGACATATTCATCCCCTCTTAAAATGTTATACAATAAAACTCGTCAGATTCTCATCTTGTGTCTTCTGATGCTTATGTTATCCATCGCTTCCATCTACTACAATTAACAAACTTCGCACGCTCTACCTCAGGTATTTTGGGTTTTCCACAAATCACCGCGTTGTAAATGCTTGATTTGTTTGCTAAACGAATCATCATTAGTCGCCATGTCCTATTTGATAAATCCCAATTTTCATTCGCAAAGTAGAACAACTTCAGGCCTAGTTCTTATGATTTTTCGACGACGCTATCTCCCATATATTCTCGCATCATTTTTCGATTCATCGAAAAACGCCGCCGCCGCGACTTGTGGCGCCAATACCGCTTTAGTGTACATCCTGTTTTAAACCCGTCATTAGCGCCACGACTTCTGGGAAGCGGCGCTAAAACTTTAGAGAGCTCGCAGCTCTTCCATTGCCGCTACCGCCCCGTGTCGCGCGCTGATGTTAATTTATGAAATTTCTCAAAATTCCCAATCCAAATTTCTGCAGTCTTCTAGTCACCGCAACAATCGGGTATTTTTAAGCCTAAAGTACATTTTAATTGAATTCTAATATTCTTAAATCCCCCTTAATCTGTAATCCTGTGTCTGCCTTAAATGACCCTAATTGAAAATTACAATGACCGAAGAATATAATGCTCTTATTGATAATAAGACGCGAGTCGTACCTGGCCCATCCGGTGTTAATATTATTCGGCCTATGTGATTTTTGTTCATAAGGAAAATTCGACGGTTCATTTGCAAGGCATAAAACTAGACTCAGAGCGATGGTAAGACTCAACAGGCGTGGATTGTGGTGAGACATTTAGCCCTGGTCAAGTCGGCTACCATTCGTGACCGTGCTCACTTGACTCTTTCTAAATCTCGCCCATTCATCACCTAGACGTGAAGAATGTTTTTCTACATCGTGATCTTCGCGAGACAGCAGATACGATCAACCTCGGGGTTCTGTGGATACTAGATATCCTAATCATGTCCGCTTCATTGAAGTCCTCGAACGAGCTTAAGCAATCTCCACTGGCTTGGTATAAGAGGTTTGCTGACTTTGTTTTGACTATGGGTTTTTTCGCACAGTAGATCTGATAATTCATTATTCATATATCGTCGAGGGTCTTTCATGGCTTAAATATTTTTATATGCCGATGATATTATCTCGATCGCCTCTTCGACGCCAGTGAAAGTCTATTACGACAATGCTCGCTTTGAGTTTGTCGGGCGACTCGGGCCCATTGAGTTATTTTTCGGGGATTGCAAGCGATTGTTCTTATCACGCATAAGCACGCAATGCAGATCATCGAGAGGGTCGGGATGTAATCATGTAAGTCCACTTCCACCCGCTGATACTAAACCCAAGTCAGCGCCGCACCGCTCTCCATACGAGGATCCACCCACTATCGCAGCTTCGCAGCGCCTCTTCAAGATCCGACGCTCACGCCGACCGACATTACATACGCCGCATGCCAGGTGTGTTTGTTTACGCATGATCCCAGAGTTGAATATACGAACGCGCTAAAACGCATTCTTAGGTACATCTGTGGAACACTGAGTATAGTTTGCATTTGTATCCCCATCAACGCCTACACTTGCCTCTACACGACGCTGATCGGGCGGTTGTTCCGACACCGCACGCCCACGCCCGCTATCGCATGTTTTTAGGTAATAACTTGGTCTCACGGTCCGCCAAGCCAATCAACGCTTTCACGCTCGCGCAGATCGAGCATGTAGGGTAGCCAATGTGGTTTCGAGTCATGGTTACAAAATCTATCGTTAGAGCTTCATCGTCCTATCGGTATGCTACTCGTGTATCGTGATAATATGTTGTCATCTACCTTCGTAATTCGGCCAAAGACACTGGTACTAAACAAAAAGACGGATATTCACTTTGTTCGGCAGGCGTAGCCAAAGGACAAGACGCTGCCGCCATGCTCCTTCAAGATATCAAATTGCGTACATCTTTACAAAGGATATTCCTTCTGGCCCTTTTCAAGATTTTAGAGAGCCTCAACAGACAAGACCTCCCCGTGATCAGGATGTCACCTGGCAGTATGGCGAAGGGAAGTGGTACCGCACTGCACTCCACCACCTAAAACACACCCCCACTACCGCCCCACCACCCATCACGGGTAGTAATTCCTCCACCCGTCCCCGCCCCACTTACTCCGTGCGGGTACCCACTTACCCGACGGGTACCCATTAATCTCATTCTCTTTTTCTGACGGTCCCGAAAAAACGATTAACTAGTTTCCAGGATTTGCCTTGTCAAAAGATTTAACCCAACTATACACAGAGCTTCCAAGTCGATTTCAATCTCTCGCTAACCATCTTTCCAAAGCAAGATCAAGGTTTTAACTTAGCATAAATGTCACAAAAATCGCAAACATTAAAACACAAACGACGGGCATTCCAAGGTTAGAGTTGTTTCATCCACACATGCAAGCCTAACCTACACATACATCCTATTAAACTTATTATTTTCATATACCAGAGATGCAAATGGACAATAAAAGTAGATTAGCCTACTAATATTATTTTCAGGATTTTCATAATTAGGAGCATGAAACTCAGTTGTGGACAAAGGGAAAACTAAATAGCAAGTAAATGGAAGAGGTACTTTCATGATTAGTACAAAGCCATTTTATAAACAAAGGACGAGGTATATTCGTGATCAAGACATCATCGCTTATGTAAAAAAACGGAAAGAGGTACTTTCATGATTTTTAGACACGCTGGGTTGGCTCAAGTCATATTTTAAATCAAAGAGCCAAATAAATTCATAAATAGCCTAATTAAACTAATAGACGATACTGATACGCGCGCGTACGACGCTGGTACAAGGGTAATGGTAGCATGGGGCGGGCGTGTCTTATATGAAATCCATCCTCGCCCACTACCCACGACGTAGCACTTTTGATACTCATACCCGCCCACCACCCACCAAACCATCCCATACCCGCCTAACCGAGCGCGTGGGCGGTATCCAGATTTACGCGCCCCACCGACATCCCTACCGTGATCGCGGGGTGTGTTAACAAAGGTCCAAAAGTCGCATTAGCGCTGCCAAAGCCCACGCCACTGGGCCTTGGCCAAAGCATATCCAGGCCCACAACGTTTCCAAGAGCTGACACACATTATTATCAGATATTGTATATTTGCAGACTTAGTCTTGTACCATAATTAGAATTATTCTATTACCTTAATTGTATAGAATAGGGATTTAGATGTAGAGTAGGAATATGATTCTCCAATTATAACTTGTATTTATATATGTCTTCAATCAAATAAGAATAATCAAGGGATTATTTTTTTCATAATGAATAACAACAACATAGCCAGTATCGGATTCATGATTTTCACTTAAGGGGTTTGAAGAAAACATATCCCTAAGAATCGAACCTAGGACACTAGAGACAATTTTGAACACCCTGAGCCACATGAACTAATCTTTTGCATTTATTCAGGGTATTCAAAAAGTAATAAATCCTATATATACTGTGTAATTTTTTGTCGAGGGTGTACGGGTGAACACACTCCCCACAACCTAAATCCGCCCCTGAACATAATAGTTGTAATCCTGCTGCGAGGCTTGTGATAGAGTGTTCGCAGATCTTACCCCTACTTTTAGAGGTAGAGTATTTGTTTCTCATAGACTCTCCGCTCAAAATAAAACACATCAAAGCATGTCAAAAAAGGAAATAAAGAAAGTGAAAAATCACGGCAAGATACCTCGGCTCAATTAATGAATGTATTCATCATAATCTTGTTATTATTAGCATTTAATCTTGTTATTAACATATTAATCTTGGAACTGTTCATTTAGCGTCGGCGAGATAAGGTTAGAACTTAGGAGATAATGAGAGATTCGTTATTTTGCAGCTTTCTCTGCTAGCGTTTATCTTTTGAGATGTGGCATTTTTATCACGATGTATTGTATATAAGTTTTGTCTATGAAAAAGAACATAAAGTATAAATCAGTTCCCTTTTTTTTTTTTAAATCTTCATTTATTTGTCTTTGAGCAAGAGATCGATGAGCTAGGAAGGTTTTTCTTCATCATCATATTTATTGGAATATTAACTTTAAGACCATACATAGTTGAAGAAATGTAAGAATTTTACACTTAAGTCTAGGATGATTTGGAATCACTGTTTTTTTAAGTCCAAAAACAAAGCATGCTTAGTGAGTGGGTTGGTTGTCTCAGCGTATGTAATAGGATCTACTCTTATTTTTTTACTTAGATCATAGAATTTTAGTTTGTTGGATTGTCATCGCAATATAATTAGATCTTAGGTCCGCAAGGAGCATCTATTGCAAGTCTTCATTTTCTAGAGAATACGGCAGGGCTTTCCATGGATTCCATTTTATCATTGTCTGTTTCACCATCTATGAATACTCCCTCACTCTCAATTTGTTGGAAGGTTGACTAATTTGTTGGTCAAACATCTTTTTCTTTGATTTAATTTTAAATATAGATTCTTTGAGTATTTTATAATAAAATTTACATAATTAAAAATTACTATAAGGCTGCATAATTAATAATTCACAATATATGAAAAAATTTGAAGAAAATCATAGTCAAATTGTGCAAGAACTAGGAAAGTGTACCCTAGTTCCATGAGTAGCATACACTAGATAATTGCTATAGACTAGTTAGTTGGAGTTAGTTAAGTTTGTTAGGATGGTGGTTATTCTTGTTGCATAGTTAATTAGAAGTTGTTAGAAGTAATTAAATAGAGTCTTCTAGTCAACATTGTGTATATATATACACTTGTAAGCACATTTGCAATAACATGATATTTTTCCCAATCCCTCTCTACTCTTCTCTCTCGAACTCTCTCTCTCACACAACTAAACCTCAGAACCAAACTTCTTCTTCTTTTGTCTCTCAAACTATTTGGACCTACACATTGTATATAAGAATCAATGAATTGCTTGTTTCAACATGATATCAAAGCCCGAAGGAAATTGAGGCAATTTGATACATTGCTGATGCATGCAAGACAACTTTACTGAAGATATATGAAATTGATACAATTCAACACATTTTTTTTTGCAGTTTTGACAAAGGATTTGTGAAGAATCTGTTGTATTCTATTACATGCAACAATCTTTTTTCCAGATTCCTAGACAAATTGATGATTAATGGACATCGATCGCCGATATGAATACGCAAGTAAGATTGTTTCATTTAATATATATGCAGATGAAATCGAAATTTCTGGAGCAGATCTGTGAATCAGATCACTGAATTCTAATAGTTGTTGTTTTTTCTAAAACATATCACAAGATCTGGAGAAATTGATCTCTGTAAATTGAAGATCAACATTGATGTTGTAATACACATAAGGAGTTACAGGAAGTATTAGAGAAAATTCTGGAGATGAAGTCACAACAGTGGTCACAATAGACCACAATTATCCTCTATATATGTTTCCCTCAGATGCTTCTGGTTCTCTATCTGTGGGAATTATTCTGAATGAAATGGACAATTACATATTATGAAGTAGAGGTATGAAGTTAACTTTACTAGAAAAGAACAAGGTAGGATTTATTGATGGAAGTGTGAGAAGAGAAACCTTCCAAGAAAATTTGGCACATCTGTGAGAGAGGTGCAATGTAATAGTGGTATCCTGGTTTATGGAAAATGTCAATAAGAGCTTACTTACTGGAATGTTATATAACTCTGACTCATATAACATATGGGAAGAGTTGAAGGAGAGATTTGACAAAGTTAACAGCTCCAGGGATTTTCAATTGCATAAAAAGATAGTTTTCATGAGACAAAGAACATTATCTATATCAATGTATTATTCTAGACTCAAAGATTTATGGGATGAATATGATTTCATCATACCAACCCTATCCTGTTGTCCAAAATCAAAAAAAATTGTGGATCACTTGCAGTATCGCAGTTATTTATGAGACTAGATGATAGTTACGCACTTACAAATGTGTGAGTCGATTCTCACGACGCAAAGAAATACCTACACTAAATCAAGTATATTCCATGGTAAATCAGG
Organism: Przewalskia tangutica; assembly: GCA_029844215.1. Lineage (NCBI taxonomy): Eukaryota > Viridiplantae > Streptophyta > Magnoliopsida > Solanales > Solanaceae > Przewalskia > Przewalskia tangutica. The sequence continues at coordinate 231,650 of JAQGDG010000197.1, read as the reverse complement.
AAGAGAGCCAAAAGATTATGACAGAAGCTAGTAGGGTGATATTTGAATCAATGGAGTCATCTACCATGTTCATATCTAGAAATGGAAACAACATAAATGGAAATGAAGTTCAAAAGCAGAAAAAACAATATAATCCTAATGCATTCTGTGATCATTGTCATGTAAAAGGTCACTCAAGATTGGAATACTTCAAATTGATGAAGTGTGATTACTGTCACAAGACTAGACATATAAAGGATGATTGCTACAAGCTAATTATATATCCAGATAATTTCAAGAACAAATGGAAGAAGGCTTATACAAATACACGGGCGAACACGTCAGAGTGACATCAACATGTTATGCGCAATGCAACATCATGGCATGAAAACATTCAAACAACATAATGAACCACCAAATTTTCTACAAAATGCACACCCATTCACAAGTAAGAGACACAACATGACTATCTATTAACAACCTACATAAGTAATACCATACAGTCAATTCACACCCAAACAACACCATAAACTTCTTGATTGCCTGGATATCAAGGAAGTCAATAATATCAATGCAAACATGGCAGGTAAATATGTTCCTTTCAAGGGAGACATAGATGAGGAGATCAATCACATCAAAACACAAGATTATTTCTGTTATGAAGACTTAGTCTATCAACAAAATTCACCAAAGAAATACTGCATCGCAAAGAGAGGTCCACACAGTGTAACGACACGCAGGACGATATGCTCGAAATGGTTCAAGATCACGGTTATGATAATGGATGCAGGATCACTAAGTCCTGATATGCACACAATACCACCAGTTCCTGAATAACTTGGAAGATCTACAAGAAACAGCAAGCCTCCCATATGGCACAAATATTACATTACTACACATGATTCTTCTAGTTGCTTATATTCCATATCTAATAATATTACTTCTAATGGTTTATCAGCAGGATATCAAAATTTATGGATAAAGTTTCTGACACAGAACCACGTAACTACTTAATAGCAACAAAAGGTCATACGGGTCGAGGCAATATAAGTAGAGATCAAGGCTTGAGGAAAACGGAACTCAAAGTGTCACTTTGCCGTAAAGAAAGAAAGTTATTCACGTAGATGGGTTTACAAAATAAAGTACAAGGCAACAGGAGAAGTGGAGAGATTTAAAGCCAGGTTGGTAGCAAAAAGATACAATCGAACGGCGGCTTAATTATCACAGACTTTTCACCAAAGGGTAAAATGACCATCGCGTAGGATCATGATTTCTCAGATCAAAGAAACACCGAAAATTTATCGATTTAACGCCTACAATACATTCTTACAAGAAGATCTTTTGAATTAGTGCATACGGAAGTTCCGTAAGGATTTGATGTTAAAAGAGGAAGAGACAATCGTGCAGTATCATCAAATTCCTTTATGGTTTAAAACAAGCATCAAGGCAATGAAACATCAAACTGACCACAACTCTTATTTCTTCTGGCTTTCAGTAGAGCCATAAAGACTATTCTCTTTTTACTAAACATGAGAATGGTAGCATTGTGATAATGCTCAGACGCAATGACTTACTTATTATTGAAAATGATCCAGTAATGATCCAATCCACTAAAAATGCATTATAGTCCACCTTCATGATAAAAGATCGAGGAGAGCTTAGGTTCTTTCTTGGCATTGAGTTTGCAAGAAATTCACAAGGCATTCTCATGCACCAAAGGAAGTATGCATTGGAACTTATTTCAGATATAGGGCTTGCAGGTGCAAAGCCTGCATATTCCCCCATGGACATGAATCAAAATTTCACAACTCTTGAGTTTGAAAAGCATGTAGCTTCTACATCGGGTTCAGATTCTACTCTAGTGGAAACTTCTGATTCTCTATTACCAGATCCCAGTACTTACATAAGGCTGATTGAAAGACTATTGTATTTGACAACTACTAGACCAGATATTACATTTGTTATACATTGCCTAAGTTAGTTCATGCATGTACCTAAGATATCATACATGGAGGATGATCTCAGGATTGTTAGATATGTTAAACAGACACCAGGGATATGAATCCTAATATCCAGTTCAAGCACACCCCGACTCAAGGTGTTATGTGATGCAGATTGGGGGACTTGTGTTAATAGTAGGCGTCAAGAATCGTTACCTAGCGACGCATTTACTCTTCACCTATTTCACGAAGTCAGCAAGTAGGATACAATTTGCTCTACTGCATGTAATATGTGGTTACGGCAACCTCAACGGCAGATGGATGCGCTTATGTGTCGATTTCGTGATCTGGGTGGAAATTCAGGCTCTAATATTTGTATTCATAGATAGCAAGACTGCTATTCAGATTGATGCCAATCCAGTTTTTCATGAAAGAACAAAACACATTTACATAAATTGTCATTTTATCAGGGAGAAAATACAAGCAGGATTAATCAACACATTCTACTTACCTTCTGAGCACCAACCTGCTGATCTACTTACAAAAGCACTTGATCGACAACAACATGCTATTCTAATATCCAAGCTAGTAATGAAGAATATATTCATATCTCCTACTGATTGAGGTGGAAAGAACCAGAAAGTGCACCCTAGTTCCACGAGTAACATACACTAGATAACTACTATATACCGCTTAGTTGGAGTTAGTTAAGTTTGTTAGACGGTGGTTATTCTTGTTGCACGGTTAATTAGAAGTTGTTAGAAGTAATTATCTAGAGTCTTCTAGTTGACATTATGTATATATATACACTTGTAAGCACATTTGCAATAACAATATATTCTTCCCAATCTCTCTCTACTCTTCTCTCTCTCACTCTCTCTCTCACAACTAAACCTCAGAACCAAACTACTTCTTCTTCTTTTGTCTCTCAAACTATTTGGGACCTACACATTGTAAATAACAATCAATGAATTGCTTATTTCAACACAAATAATTATTTAACTCTCAAATTGGTTAACTTCAAATAAATTGGGACGTAGGAAAATTACTTCTTCTATCTCAGGTATGTGTCATATTTGCCTTTCTAATTTATCTCAAAAAGATACTATACTTTCTGATAATTTAAAATTAATTTAACTTTAGACTTTTCATTTTACTCATAGTGAGATAATTACAAATCACATAATATTTATAATTTATTTTAGATCATCAAATTTTTTTAATTAAATTCTATATACAATCAAACATTGTCATAAATTAGGACGGATGGAGCAACTGCATAATTAATACTTCGCAATATATGAAAAGTTAATTTATAAAATCATAAACAAAGAATCTTTACCTGAATATTTCTAAATTCATTCCCTTTTGTCATTGCAGTAAAATAAAACCATAAGCATTCTTATGTTTTAGTGAAAAGTAATAAAATTTGTGGGATTAAGGAGAAACGTGGAGTAATAACATTGTGAACGTTCCATTTTGTGTCCACAAAATTTGAACACAACTTTATGACATCATAAAAAATGTGTCATGCCTGATCAAAGGCCTTGTCGACTAAAAACTTCTCGAATGCAAAATTCTTTGTTTTTATTTCAATGTGAATTCATACAATCAATCGTCGAATTATAAAGTTTTATGAACAGAGGTCTAAATGATACTTATAACAAGTAAGCCCACTTTCATTGTTAATATATGAGAAAATTCCACACGTTTTGGATGCTTTGATTTTTGGGTGTGTCCCACTATTTTTAACTGTTCTTTTTTTTGCCCGTGTGACCAGGGCACTGACTACAAAACTCCGTTAATAGTGACCGCTGAATATGCAAGGCATTTCACTTTTAAAAATTGAACCACTATATTCGAATCAAATTAATTACTACTCTAGTGTAGACGTCGACGAATGATACAAACGTAGTCATAATCGAATGTACCTAAGAACGCGCTTGACATTCATCTCTTTAATTCGAGATCATTTGATATGGCCAGATTAGATCTTTCGCCGACGCCTACACTCGCTCTCATATACGACGCCGATCGGCGCGCTTTCGATACCGACGCTCTACGCCCGACTATCAGATGTCATTCAAAAAAATTGTCTCCTCTTAATTTGGCATAAAATTTAATAAAGTAGAGAATTTTAAAATTTGGCCTCAAACACGCTACGTGAAATAATAAAAGAGTTAACAAAAAAGGAAAAAAATATTCTCTTATAAACGAATTAAAAAGGAAATGAAATCTTTTTTTAAACGGAGGGAGTAGTAATATCTTTCTTTAGGATTAAGTTGCGAGATTTTTTCTATTGTTTTGGTTCAGTGTACCACACAACAGTTGTCTGAAAAACAAATTAAAAAATTGTATTATGAAACATTAAAAAAACGGCAAAAAAAAGAAAAGAAATTGAACTTATCAGTCGACTATAGTATTTTGTGGTGTTTGATATATAGCATGATGGCCTCCCACTTGGCGTAATTTTGCTGTAGCAACGATGACTAGTATAACCGTACAGTTGTGTAATGAGGACTGCTATCACAAATTCCTTTCTAGATTCCAAATATTGCTGACTTCTCTCTTTTCTTATTCAGACTAATCATTCCATATTGCAATACGACCAAGTACTAACGCCATCCCATGGACCATATGCTTACAATGGAAAGTCCATGGTTTTTGTTTTTACTACATTCTATGCTCGTTGGTCCACGATATTCATTCAGAGTATCAAGAACAAAACACCAAATAAGCTAACGGAGTTCAGTATTACATATTCTTTTTAACCTATTTACCTAGTGTAACTTTTCGGTGAATGAGTCTCAATTGACGTCCCTTGAACAAGGGTAGCTTTACCACTGATCGATTGTGAAAGTTGAAAGAGAAAAATATAAAAGCTAGAAGACCTTCGACGAGAGTGAAACATGTCGTAAAAGATGTAAGATGATGTTTTAACTACAGTCAGATCTCTCTATAACAATCATCATTTATAACAACATTTTAATAAAACGACCTAGTTTACTTTAGAATCGACTTTTATATTATATTGTATATTTGTATTATATTGAAAGAAATAATTTCTTGATTATTTTAATTAATGAATGAGTATATATACAATTTACAATTCATAATATGAAAAATCCTATTCCATTCTACTCCCAAAATCCTATTCTATTTGTACAAGAATTCTACAATTATCGTAAGTGTACAATACTAATTAAATACAAATAATATTTTATCAAAATTGAGATATACACGATAGTGTATACCGTGTATATGCCGTGTATATACCATGTATATGGATGTATATTTTCACACCCCACAGATAGCTGGCGCCGTCAGACGAGATCGTCCCTAAAATCTTCAAAACCAACGGAAGACCCTTAGTAAAGATGTCTGCAATTTGGTACCTAAAAGGGACATGTAAGACACGTACTTGTCCATGAGCTACCTTTTCGTGAACAAAGTGGATATCCATCTCGATGTGTTTAGTGCACTGATGTTGAACCGGATTACCAGAAAGATAGACTACACTGATATTATCACAATACACCAAGGTAGCTTTCAGAATGGGACAATGGAGCTTTAAGAGAAGATTACTTAACCAACATGATTCAAATACCACATTGGTCACCCCTCGATACTCGGCCTCTACACTGGAGCGTGATAATGTAGAATGTCGCTTTGCAGACTATGAGACCAAGTTATTACCAAGAAACATACAATAACCGAACGTGGAGCGTATGGTATCAGGAGATCCACCCCTATCAACATTTATATACGAGACAAATGTAGAGACGAACGAGGGATATAGATGCAAACCATAGTCAAGTGTTCCCTGAATGTAGCGTATAATGTGTTTGAGCGCATTCATGTGCTCAACCCTAGGATCATGCATAAACAAACACACCGACGCATTTACTTATATAATATCTCGGTCTCGAACGTAAAATACTTAAGAGTTTTGCAAAACCGCGATATCAGCGGATTATCGTGCGTGAGCTAGCCGCAGACCCGCTGGGTTTAGTATCAGGATCGAAGTAGACTTACACGGCGAGACATACCACCACCAACGATCTCACGGCACAGATTGTGGAGAGAATAAACCACTCAGATGATTTAATGTCATCAATTCCCAAGAAATAACTCATGGTCTCAAGTCTTTCATAAAGATACCGTAAACGAGTAGAGTCACGATAGACTTGTAAATCATCAAAAGAAGTTAGCCAAGATAATATCATCCAAATATAATGTAATATATATCGTGAAGTACCACAACGATAGATGAATGTAAAATTATCGATATGTCGCGAGAAAATCCAAGAGTGGATACAAAGTCAGCAAATCACTTATACCATGTCCGGGGGGCCTGCTTAAGTTCATACAAGGACTTCTTCAACAAACATACATGATTAGGATATGTAGGGTCTCTAAAATCCAAGGGTTGATGATGTAAACTGGCCTCCGAGATCATAATGTAAGAAAGCATTCTTCACAAATAGTTGACGAACGGATGATTTTTGAAAGAGTTGTCACGCCTCAAATATTCCTAAGTCTTTACTAGTATGATGGCACCGACAATTATTTTCCACCGTGAGCACCATTTAATTCTCTTTATTTAGAAATTTAAACTTATATTCAAATACTAACTATTAATAAAAACAATAAAGAAATTTGTTTATGACTTTATTGAAAATATAACGCGAGCCCATACTGCAAATATTGTTTCTACATGTACATACCGACAAATATTATTCTAAGTCGAAGGAGCCCATTCCACACCCGCATTTCGAGACATCGAACCGACATTCAACTCGACGAGTACCAAGCCCAAGCAATGGACTTGTATGACAAGAGGTCATGACTATCGCTAGCCTCGCGTGGAGCCTTTCCTCTATCACGCTTCAAAACATGTTAATAAAGAGTCACCTACCATCCAAATGAGCGAGAACCTTACCCGCAATTCAAAGTAACACCACAATATTCCAAGTGCAATCACATTATAACGTAATAAGCATATTGCAAAAACATATCAAAGTTACAACATCTTTAAATATGCAACAACTCCTCATAGAAATTTCGCTTAACTAACACTTCATTTTATCTCGTATTATACGTTAAGACATTCCTCGCATTTCCACATGTTTATTACATTTACATATTTGTGAACGCGTATTCACTTTTCATATTTATATATAGGTGAACATGTATTCATCTTTCATATTTGTCATGCAAGGCAACCCGATCCATTATATTTACGTATTTGTGAACACGTATTCACTTTACGCTTTGTTGCGCGCAACCCGATCCATTATGTTTACGATTTGTGAACGGTATTCACTTTACGCTTTGTTGCGCGCAACCCGATCCATTATATTTACGTATTTGTGAACATATATTCACTTTACGCTTTGTTGCGCGCGCAACCCGATCCATTATGTTTACGATTTGTGAACGCCGTATTCACTTTACGCTTTGTTGCGCGCAATCCGATCCATTATATTTACGTATTTGTGAACATATATTCACTTTACGCTTTGTTGCGCGCAACCCGATCCATTATATATTTATATATTTATGTGAACACGTATTCACTTTTCATATTTTTCAGAAGATCAAATAAATACTATTCTCTTTTCTAACATTCTGTCATTCATACTTGTAACGATTATAACATTTTAACCATAACTCCAACTAAGGTGTTTCTGGGAAACTAAGGTAAGACGGGGATCTTTCACTGTACCAAATTTCATTTAAAATTACTTTGGGTAACTAACACAAATTTATCCTCAAAACAGCCACATGAAATTTGTTTCGGCAGAAGTTTTTATTAAACAACACCCAATCTTATAATAGTCATAACTCCTAATCTGTAAACCCGTTCAATCCCCATGAATTCTCAAAACGACGATAACAGAGATCTACACGTCTCCATGTGAACCATTCTTTCATATTCTGTACCATTTGGTACAGTTTTACACTTTTATTCGCTGCCCTTCCTGGATATCGATAGATCCGAGGCAGAAACTTTAAACAGAGATAACTCTCAATTCATAAGTCGGATAGACCCCCGTAAGGTCTCAAAATGTCCACAACAAAGAGATCTAGAACTTTCATTTAGCAACAATTTTCATATTCCCCATATATTAGTACAGTTTTATGTTTCAACGTCCTGCCCTTCTGGATTCCGACGAATCCGAGGCAGAAACTTCAAACTACAATAACTCTCAACTCATAAGTCCGTTTTAATAAATCTTTATATATATCTGTCCGTAACAGAGAGATTTACAACCATGTAAATTTTCATATAATTCTAATAAGTAAAACTCAATAAAAACAGTCCGTAATTATGCCTTTCCGAATTTTGACCAAATCTAAGGCAGGAACTTTGAACTATGATAACTTTCAAACCGTATGTCCATTTTACCTCATTTTTGGTTCTATATGATCATATTAGAGAGGTGTACAATTCTTCCGAATTTCATCAAATTCTAACAATTATAACTCAGTGATAACAGTTCGTAAAGTTCATGACGCAACTAGTTATCTAAACCATCAAAAGTTCAATATTTCTTTTCAACACTCAATTCTTATTCCAACATGTATTGAACTAAAAATAAAGGATGTTACCAAGAATTTCTGAGTGAGAAAACTCACCTTGTATGTGTGAAATGATTGTTATTCGTTGCTAAGGACCCTCGCTCCTAGTATTTCTTTTATTGTTATTCTTCTTGCTTTCTTGTTTTTTTTTCCAGAATTTTCTTCTTCTTGTTCCCTTATTTTTTCCTGATTTTCTAACCTTTATGCTATGTACTTTGTTTGTATGTAAATACAATGTATAAGTGGAGAGTTTTCTATAACTTATGGGAGGTGAAATGACAAGAGCGATAAATGAAAGATGTGTGGGGAGGGTAAAGGGAAGGCAAACACTATGCAATGTGCATGCTATGCCGCACTTCTCTTCTTCTTTTTCTTTTCTTTGTTTTTCTTTGTTTTCTTATTCTTTTGTTTTTCTTTTGTTTTCTTATTTTCATTTCATCTATCTATTTATCCAACTTTAACACTAACTCTATCCCATGCAATTTATTCTTTGTTTTCTTATATATATATATTTTTATTAACTCAACCACAACTATATCTTATATTTTTTCCTGATTTCACATTCTCTCCTCCTTAAGCAACATTCGCCCTCAATGTGAATAAGGTTGTAACATAATCACATAGACACAATAATGTTTATTGTTATTGTAACACTAATTGGGGCTTCACATTCTCCTTCCTTAAGAAGCATTCGCCCTCGAATGTGAATAAGGTCGTACATAATCATTATTATTGTAATAATAATTTAATAATAATTGGGACTTCACATTCTCCTTCCTTACAACATTCGTCCTCGAATGTGAATAAGGTCGTAACATAAGCACATACACAGACAAATAGCACACATATGAAGTACTATGTAACACATTTTTTTCTTATTACCTTAGTCAAATAGGAACGGATATTTGACTTTCATCGCCTCCTCCGCTTCCTGCGTGGCTTCCTGGAGTGGTTCCTCCATGTGACCTTCACTAAGCAATATCTTTATTCCTAAGGCGCTAACCTTCCTATCAAGTATTTCCACCGAACTTCTTCATATCAAGCTCCTCATTAAGAATTATCTCCGGGAAGGATGACGTGACTTGATCGTGCAAATATTTTCGTAACATCACACATGAAATACCGGATGATCGCTTCCAAATTTCATGGAAGTGCTAATTGTAAGCCACATTCCCCACTCTTCGCAAGATCTCATATGGCCCAATAAACCTTGGGCTCAATTTTCCTTTCTTACCAAAACGCATAACTCCCTTCATCGGGGACACTTTTAAAAATACTTTCTCCTCTTGAAATTCAAGCGTCTCTTTCCGATGATCCGCATAGACTTATGACGCACTCATGAGTTGCTTTTGATCCTCTCCGAATCATCTGTACCTTACCATTTGTTTCCGAACGACTTGTGTCCGAACAATGTGCCTCACCCACCTCGAACCATCCAAGTGGAGACCTACATTTTCGCCCATATAATGCTTCAAACGCCATTTGTATGCCAGAGTGAAAACTATTGTTGTAAAGTAATTCAATTAGACATAGATGGTCCAACCAGCTTCAAAATCTAACACACAAGATCGCAACACGCCCTCGTTGTTTGAATTGTTCGCCACTTGCCCATCTGCTTCATGTGGAAAGTCAAGCGCTTAACTTAACTTTTGTCCCGAGACCGCTGAAACTTTGCCAAAAGTGCGAGGTGAATCGGGAACCCTATTCGAAATAATTTGTAAAGGAATCTCGTAACCGCACAATCTCCTTTAAATAAATCTGGTATCGTGGTGCGCGATACGTAGTCTCGACTGGTAAGAAATGGGTCGACTTTGTGTCGATCAACAATCACCCAAATAGAATCGCATTCTTCTCGAGTTTTCTGCAGACCGCCACGTAAATCCATATGAATTGCCTCCCATTTCCACACGGGACTCCAATGTCTCAAGTAATCCACTGTTTTTGATGTTCACTTTTCACCACGACATACAAGACACCTCCCGACAAACTCCGCAACGCCTTTTCTTCATCCCGCCCCACCGCAATTTGCCTCGAGGTCCCGATACATTTTTGTCGACTCGATGAATGGAATATCTTGTGTCGTGACCTCCTCTAAGATCTTCCTCCTTAGATCCTTTACCTGTGAGCACATATCCTACCCTTAAACCGGGCGGTTCCGCCATTATCTCCCAATGTAAATCGTGAAGGTTTTCTCTGTTGGATTCTCTCCAAATCCAACAAACTCCGTGATCTCAAACCGACTTTCTTTTATTTCAAGTTAAGGCGCATCGCGAGGTATCATGTACCACCACCCTACCTTCACCCATCTCGCTTAAGCTAACCCCGAGGTTTCCAATCTTTGTACCTCCAACGATACCTCTTTGTATTGCCAAACGGGCTGCGCCTATCGATCTCCTATCGAGCCACCCACCACGTTGGCTTTCCAAGGATGGTAAAGAATACAAAGGTCATAATCCTTAAGCAACTCTAACCATCTTCTTTGCTCTGAGATTCAAATCCTTCCGCGTGGTTATGTAATCGCAAACTCTTATGATCTCAGAATATATCCACATGCACACCATACAAATAATGTCTCCATATTCGTAAGGCAAACACCACCGCAGCCTAATTCCAAGTCATGAGTTGGGTAATTCTTCTCACGATCTTCAATTGTCTAGATGCATACGCAATAACCTTTCCAAATCGCATCAAGACACATCCTAACCCAACTCTAGATGCATCGCAAGATCGTGAACCCTTCCCGTCCGGATGGTGTTAAGATCGCGCAAGAGTCAACAATTCCTTTAGTCTCTCAAAACTTGCCTCACATGCTTCGACCACTGGTACTTAACCGCTTTTTGAGTCAACCGGCCAAAGGAGCAACAAGACTAGAAAACCTTTACTTAATCTTCTATAATACCCACCAAACCCAAGAAACTTCTAACCTCTGCTTGAGTCGGTTTGCTGGCCGCTTCTTATCGCTTTCTATCTTCCTGGTCTACCATAATTTCATCCTTGACACAACACGCCCAAAAAGGCTACCTTTTCCAACCAAAATTCACACTTTGAAAATTTAGCATATAGTTTCTCCTGCTTTCAAGACTCAAGACTACCTCTCGCCGCTTTCATGTTCTTCAACACTCTTATCAGAGATTAGATATCATCTATGAACACAATCACGAACAAATCTAGAATGGTTCAAGATTCTGCTCATTAAATCCATAAAAGTCACTGGGCATCGTTAACCCAAAAGACATGACCAAGAACTCATAATGGCCGACGGGTTCTAAAGGTTGTTTGGATATATCATCCGGATTTATTTTCACCGTGATATCCCGAACTGAGATCAATCTTGGAAAAATAGCTAGCTCTCAAGTTGGTCAAAAGATCATCGATTCTTGTAACGGGTATCGCTTCGATCGTGACCTTATTGAGCCGATAATCGACGCACATTCGAGCGATCCGCCTTTCTTTTTCACAAACAGATCGTGCACCCTAAGGAAACACTAGGCCTTATAAAGCCTTTATCCGTAAGATCCTTCAATTGTTCTTTTAACTCCTCAATTCACCGGGCCATTCGATATGGAGGAATAGAAACGGGTCTTGTACCAAATTAACTCTATAGCAAACTCCACTTCTCTATCCTATAAGGCCCGAAGATCTTCAGAAAACCTCCTAAAAATTTCAACAATAGAACATCATTCACCGAGGATTCTTTTCGGGTATCCACTATATTAGCCGATATGCATACTCCACTCTGTGACTTCTCAATAACTTTTGAGCCCTAAGGTATGAAATAGACTGACCTGAGGATATTCCAACCCTAACCCTTATAACAACTTCTGGTTCTCCGGGAAAAGTTAATCTCACTATCTTTCGTCGACATTCCAACATGGCATAACATGCCGACAACCAATCCATACCCAAAATGACGTCGAAGTCTACCATATCAAGTAGTACTAGGTTCACCATTGTTCCCCTGCCATTCACTTCTAATGGAAAATTATTTACCACCCGAGAGGCCAAAATCGAGGCCCCACTCTGTCATAACCTCAACAGGTTCACTTAAATAAGAAGGTTCTACATGTAAATTCTTAGCAAAGCTCATTGACACATATGAAAATGTAGAGCCGGGATCGTATAATACAAATGCAGGAATACTCGAGACTAGCAAAATACCGCGACCACCAGATTAGATGCTTCGCCATTCCTCCGGGGCAAAGCGTAGAGCCGATTAGAATTGTCGGGTTGTTGACCTCCCGACCAAGGGTTGGTTTCCGATTTCCGCAGAAAGCGTGGTTGCTTCGACCTCCCGAATATATTGAGCCTGGGTCCCGTTCTTGCAATCCTCGCATGCTGGCCCGACTTCCACGCTTATAACATGTCTTCGTAAGAGGCGACATTCTCCAGCAGGTTTTCGACAAATCTTACAACCTGGCCACGCCTCCCGTGTTGTGGTTGGTGGCCTTGTCCTTGCTACCTTGGTAATTAGGACCAATGGCTCTTAGGCTTGAAATAAGATCGACCACATTGGTTCTGGCCCCAAGATCCCTTACTAAACTCCCGCTCGATTTTGACTCGTTAAACGATCCTCGACGTCCAAATCTCTTTGTGAATATTCTTTGCTTTAGCGAAACCTTCTACCCTCAAAGCCATATCGATAATCAAGATAAGTTCGATCGTTGGCTAACGCCACCACCTTCTTCGCTATGTTCTGGTTTAAACCTCTACAAATCGCTTTACTCTATCCATTTCTCAGGGACGACATGTGTGTCAGATGCCGATAACCTCACGAATCGTATCATATTCTTGTACACTACGGCCACCTTGCTTCAATTGTTCAAACTCCGTCCGAGCGCATCCTCGCGCAGATTAGGCATAAATTTCTCAACGAACGCCGCTCAACCTCCCCAAGTCATCGTGGTGACATCGGGGACGTTTTTCCTAAAATTCCTCCACCACACCCCTCGCATCATCCACTAGTCGCGCGCTACCAAGTTGACGCCTCGCCTCCACGCATCCCAACGTGAACATTAAGTCTTCAACTTCATCGAGAATACCATCTGCCGCCTGGGGTCCTTCCCCGAGTACATGGTTCTCTTCTCCTCATAAAATTTGCCCATAGCCTATCGTGCATCGCTGATTCTACACTCTGCCCGCGTGCACGCACCTGGCCCCTCGGGCCGCCTGTTCTCGTTCGGGATACGACAGAGACACTAGCGGGCGGAACCATGTGGAATCGCACTGCCATTAACTCTATGAGTCTATCTAGTTTTTGTCCCACCGCTGGGCCATTTGAATCTCGTTTTCCAACATTTTCTCCGACATTTTCTCCGCTCCTTCGCATACACCACTACGCCAATCGGAGGTACACGAGCTTCGTGATGAACCTCCTCTGAGCTCCTGGATTTGTGAATTCACCATTTTCTCGTGAAGACAAACATACTCATATTTTAGAAGACTAATGTCTATTCTAGCTCCTAAATTTTCTTATAGTTCATAAGCACGCAACACCACAATATGCCAACAAGAAAAATAATTTAATAAAACATATCCTTTCTTTCTTGTATTCATAGCACTTCATTCATCATATTTTAAAATAACAATGTCATGACTACAATACATCACATCGTCAACTCGCCATCACAACCCGCTATAGCCCTCAGATCGAAACGTACACCTACTATCACACGCTCTAAAGCGGCTTAACCGCATTTATTCGCCTATTCGCAGTTGGTATTCAACTCCTCGTGAACCTTCCTTTTGCTTCTCTTTTCATATAGTTCATTTTATATCTTACTCCTCTTACATGATGCGTAAATTGGTGCAATGAATTTTCAGTAATATCTTCTCTTAGCATCCTTGCCTTTCGAACGCGAATGAAACTTTTCGACTAATTGACTATTATCCGTAGTATGACTCCAATTGAAAAGTCAAGGTCGTAGTATGAACGCCTTATCCTTCTAGTCCTAAGCAAATATGTACATAGTACGATCAGGTCATCAATGTACTCATCAAAATCACCTTCCGAGTCCATCTTGCGACGCATTTAACTCCTCCGAGCTCTCATTTCCTTTGCCTGCTCCATGAGTACTTCCCTTTGTTGAACTCGCCTTTATAATCACCATCTACACAAATCATATTAGTCAAGATAACGTTGTACAATCCCCTTTTCTAACCCGTGTGAAGGAGGTAGTACGAGAAATCAAGTCTTTGAAAAGACTCAAGGTAGGCACGGTAGAAGAGTACGAAAGCAGTGGAAACTTTAGATGTTATTCCGCTCACTTATTACTAAGGTGGCGCGCACACCGCCGCAATAAGTAACCGCTCAAACACCCAACTCAAGGAAACTTTCTAGAATCTCTTAACCTCGTTTAGCTTTGATACCAACTAGTCACGCCCCAAATATTCCTAAATATTTACTTAGGCATGATGGCACTGACAATTATTTTCCACCAGAGCACCATTTAATTCTCTTTATTTAGAAATTTAAACTTATATTCAAATACTAACTATTAATAAAAACAATAAAGAAATTTGTTTATGACTTTATTGAAAATATAACGCGAGCCCATACTGCAAATATTGTTTCTACATGTACATACCGACAAATATTATTCTAAGTCGGAAGGAGCCCATTCCACACGCATTTCGAGACACCGAACCGACATTCAACTCGACGAGTACCAAGCCCAAGCAATGGACTTGGTATGACAAGAGGTCATGGACTATCGCTAGCCTCGCGTGAGCCTTTCCTCTATCACGCTTTCAAACATGTTAAATAAAGAGTCACTCTACCATCCGGGTCGAGTGAGAACCTTACCCCGCAATTCAAAGTAACACCACAATATTCCAAGTGCAATCACATTATAACGTAATAAGCATATTGCAAAACATATCAGTTACAACATCTTTAAATATGCAACAACTCCTCATAGGAAATTCTCGCTTAACTAACACTTCATTTTATCTCGTATTATACGTTAAGACATTCCCCGCATTTCCACATGTTTATTACATTTACATATTTGTGAACGCGTATTCACTTTTCATATTTATATATAGGTGAACATGTATTCATCTTTCATATTTGTTGCAAGGCAACCCGATCCATTATATTTACGTATTTGTGAACACGTATTCACTTTACGCTTTGTCAGCGCGCAACCCGATCCATTATGTTTACGTATTTGTGAACGGTATTCACTTTACGCTTTGTTGCGCGCAACCCGATCCATTATATTTACGTATTTGTGAACATATATTCACTTTACGCTTTGTTGCGCGCAACCCGATCCATTATGTTTACGATTTGTGAACGCCGTATTCACTTTACGCTTTGTTGCGCGCAATCCGATCCATTATATTTACGTATTTGTGAACATATATTCACTTTACGCTTTGTTGCGCGCAACCCGATCCATTATATATTTATATATTTATGTGAACACGTATTCACTTTTCATATTTTTCAGAAGATCAAATAAATACTATTCTCTTTTCTAACATTCTGTCATTCATACTTGTAACGATTATAACATTTTAACCATAACTCCAACTAAGGTGTTTCTCAAGCGGAAACTAAGGTAAGACGGGGATATTTTACTGTACCAAATTTCATTTAAAACTACTTTGGGTAACTAACACAAATTTATCCTCAAAACAGCCACATGAAATTTGTTTCGGCAGAAGTTTTTATTAAACAACACCCAATCTTATAATAGTCATAACTCCTAATCTGTAAACCCGTTCAATTCCCATAAATTCTCAAAACGACGATAACAGAGATCTACACGTCTCCATGTGAACCATTCTTTCATATTCTGTACCATTTGGTACAGTTTTACACTTTTATTCGCTGCCCTTCCTGGATATCGATAGATCCGAGGCAGAAACTTTAAACAGAGATAACTCTCAATTCATAAGTCGGATAGACCCCCGTAAGGTCTCCAAATGTCCACAACAAAGAGATCTAGAACTTTCATTTAGCAACAATTTTCATATTCTCCATAGATTAGTACAGTTTTACGTTTCAACGTCCTGCCCTTCTGGATTCCGACGAATCCGAGGCAGCAACTTCAAACTACAATAACTCTCAACTCGTAAGTCCGTTTTAATAAATCTTTATATATATCTGTCCGTAACAGAGAGATTTACAACCATGTAAATTTTCATATAATTTTAATAAGTAAAACTCAATAAAAACAATCCGTAATTATGCCTTTCCGAATTTCGACCAAATCTAAGGCAGGAACTTTTAACTATGATAACTTTCAAACCGTATGTCCATTTTACCTCATTTTTGGTTCTATATGATCATATTAGAGAGGTGTACAATTCTTCCGAATTTCATCAAATTCTAACAATTATAACTCAGTGATAACAGTTCGTAAAGTTCATGACGCAACTAGTTATCTAAACCATCAAAAGTTCAATATTTCTTTTCAACACTCAATTCTTATTCCAACATGTATTGAACTAAAAATAAAGGATGTTACCAAGAATTTCTGAGTGAGAAAACTCACCTTGTATGTGTGAAATGATTGTTATTCGGTTGCTACATGACTTTGCTCCTAAGATTTCTTTTATTGTTGTTCTTCTTGCTTTCTTGTTTTTTTTTTCCAGAATTTTCTTCTTCTTGTTCCCTTATTTTTTCCTGATTTTCTAATCTTTATGCTATGTACTTTGTTTGTATGTAAATACAATGTATAAGTAGAGAGTTTTCTATAACTTATGGGAGGCGAAATGACAAGAGTTGGAGGGGAAATGAAAAGGGGGGGGGGAGGGTAAAGGGAAGGCAAACACTTACGTGCAATGTGCATGCTATGCTGCACTTCTTTTTTTTTTTTTTTTTTTCTTTTGTTTTTCTTTTATTTTCTTATTCTTTTGTTTTTCTTTTGTTTTCTCATTTTCATTTCATCTATCTATTTATCTAACTTTAACACTAACTCTATCCCATGCAATTTATTCTTTGTTTTCTTATATATATATTTTTATTAACTCAACCACAACTATATCTTATATTTTTTTTTTCCGGATTTCACAAAGAGTCAGACTGAGAACAATGTAAATGGTAGTCGGTTTGACCACAAGACTAAATGTTTCACCACAATCCACGACAACCTGTTGCATTTTACCATCACCTACAAGACGAGCCTTATGTGTCGTAAAAAACATCAGAATTATCTGTATGAGTAAAAATCCACATAGACTGAAGAATATTAACACCAGAATACCGCGATTTTTGCCATTATTTTTACTGTTTTGACCTTTCTTTCCACTACCGTTGTTGCGGTTTTGGCCCGAATTATCAACAAAATCGTGAGTTATTGGACGTAGTCATCATCGCCACGGAACCGGCCGTAGACACCTTCGCCAAGCCACCTTCTAACATACGGGCATCAAACGGGCTTGATAAAACTAGGAAGGGATTACTTTGACGGAGTAGAGTCCCAACACCACTATAGGCCTCGGATAGCCTACAACCATTTGTAGAACAAGACAATCATTGATAAGCAGCGCCCAACGTTACGTAGCTGGTCCACCAATTCTCGAGCCGCTTATAATAAGTCAAACATTCAAAAATCTTCCATGTTGACTTGTGAAAACTCTTGCTCAAGAGTGACAACTCGGGAATGTTTGTTATCCCGTGAATATATCACGCAATCTATCCTAGTAGTCATAGACATATGTCCGTTTAATGATCGTTCAGAAAGGTCAGAGAAATATCGAGTAAATCCACTAAATGGTGGTAGCATCGCGGTTATCCATAACTGAGAATCGGGGGTAGGTACACCAGTTGTGCCACGCACTGGAGGAATGATATGATAGAGGACTTGATGTGAGATTGCATGAATTTTGAATAATTATGCTCACGTAATATATCAGACATTTTTCATCTCAAGAACAATAGGATGTGATTCTTGATGTTGGAAATAACAAGGAATGATGAAACAAGTTCTTTGTTGTATACATAACGAAAGAACAATAGTGAATTAGGGATTGGAAAAAATTTGGGAAGAAAGGAGGAAGAAGTACGTAATCCTAGGAGAAGCATGAAAATCAAGGCGGTGGAAGGTGTTTATGAAGTGATTGAATACTAGACTGATACCATGAAAGAAATAACCCTTGATTATTTTTATTAATGGATGAATATATATACAATTTACAATTTCCATAATATGAAAAATCATATTCCTATTCTACTCCCAAAACTCTATTCTATTTGTACAAAAATTCTACAATTATGGTAAGTGTACAATGCTAATTAAATACAAATAATAATTTACTAAAATCGATGTACTACAAACAGTATGTCGTGTATATACCATATATATGGATGTATATTTTCACACCCCCACAACATATCGACGATCGTCAGACGAGACTATCCTAAAATCATCAAATAGAACCGACGAAAGACCCTCAGAAAGATGTTCGCAATTTGGTACCTAGAAGGACATGTAAGACACGATTGTCCACGAGCTACCTTTTCGCGAACAAAGTGGATATCCATCTCGACGTGTTTAGTGCAATCGATATTGAACAGATTACCGTAAAGATAAATCGCACTAATATTATCACAATACACCGCGTAGCTCGAACGGGACAACGGAGCTTCTAAGAGAAGATTACGAACCAACATGATTCGGATACCACATCGTCACCCCTAAATACTGACCTGCATCAGAGTGTGATAATGTAGATCGCCGCTTGCACTACGAGACCAAGTTATCACCAAGAAACATACAATAACCGAACGTGGAGCATATGGTATCGGACATCCACCATAATCAACATCCAGATACGAGACAAAGGTGTAGACGACGAGGATATAGATGCAAGCCATAGTCAAGTGCCTCGTGTTTGAGTGCATTCACGTGCTCAACCCTAGTATAATGCATAAAAGCACACTGATGTACATATATAATATATGGTCTCACGAATGTAAGATATCAAGAGATTCTGCAAGCATCGCGATAGGAGTGGGATTTTCGTAGTTAGCCGCGACACCCGCTTTGGGTTTAGTATCAACACGAGTGGAAGAGACTTACACGAGGACATACCACCGCTCAATGATCTCAAATGGCATTTCATTGTGAGGAATAACGACTGTATGATTGTTAGCATGTTTTGTATACACTTTTGAGTCATTTTAGTTAGTATTTTACTCATTTGGTTTGTGTTTAGTATAGTGTTAGGATTGTTTTTCTTTCTTTGAGTCGCAACGGTTCTAAATGAAAAATGGCAAAAGAAGCTAAAGTGGACGTAAAAGACGTAAAATGAGCCTCAAGCAAAAAGGACGAAAGTTGGCAGATCAGAAAAGATCAGGACGCGCGGACCACGCTGCCATAATTACCGAGAAGTTGCAAGATTTCGCCCACTCGCGCTATTCTCAGAGTACCGCGATGCCGACGCGAATTTTTAGTCCGAAATAGAATTGGCGAGGGGCAAAAGGTTCCAAGGCATACATTTTTGACAACATATATAAACCCTTGGGACATATTTTAGGGATTATTCTATCACATATCATCTCTCAGAACGAAACACAACTTTGGAGGCTACAATCGAGACCTAGTTCTAAGTAATTTTTCTTTCTTTAGTTTTCAATTCATTCATGTTTGAATTTGTATTAGTTCTTAGCATGTCTATGGTTAGAGCTAAACACTTTATTAGGTTTTCCTATCAATCGCTTGAAACTCTTATTCATGAATTAATGCATTAGTTTGATTTTCTTCTTCACTTGATTAAAATTTATTCAATATTGGTATGAATGTTTGATATTTAATTGATCACTACTTATCATAATCTATATGATTTCGAATTAAGAACCGAGAGGAGAGATTTGGATATGATGTAATTGAATAGACATAGGTTAAACTCATGACGAAAGTACCGATACTTTTGTAGCATTATAGGTTATTGTTCTTAATCCTCCCATGTGGTAAAACCTATCATAGAAATATAGAAGATTTCTCAAGATCGGGTTTAGCGATTATATATCCTAATCGTAATATAAGACATTCTAGTTAATCGCTATCTTAACGTAGAAGAAAAGTCATTCTAGTTGCATTAAGGATTGAAAAGAGTGGATAGTCGAGGATATCGAAGCCCTAATTCATTCATAATCGATTAAACCTCAATAATTTAGTTTAATTCTTGAAATTACTCTAGTAGTGTTAGATAAACCCAAATCAACCATCGCTTGCCAAATGAATAACCTATAATAGATATTCAGTGATTAGAAACCAGTCTCTGTGGATGATATTCGGTCTTATCGCACTATATTACTTGTAACGATACGCACACTTTGCGTAGCAATCGGAAATCGCCTAACAAGTTTTTGGCGCCATGTCGGGATCGTCAGATTTTCAATATCGAATTATCTATTCTTATTTCTAATTTGATTTGTATAAATTTGGTTATGTTATTTTATTTCTAATTTAGTTGCTCCAGGAACAAGTTTCTAACTTGTTACGCGAGCATCTTTTATCATCGCTTGTTATTTTTCTTATTTTGTAAGTAAAAAAAGGCAATGGACTACGACTACTATCGTGGCAGTGGAATCATCAACAATAGCCTAACCTACTGTGTTTCACAGAAGATCAAAATGAGTTGCGCACACCATACTCACGCCACCAAGTGCCATACTCATTACGGTCGAGACAAGAGTGTCCTCAAAAATTGGAGACACAACAGGATAGTGATGGATACGCGATCAATGTATCAGAAGAAAATATGTCTAGCGACACAACCAGGGAAGTGATAAGCAAAGTGAATCCGAACCACAAATGTTCGCTGAGAATAAATGATAATCGAGAGAGATAATCGTGTAGAGAAAGAAGAGGTTAATGAGATCCAATTTTTCACCTTTTTGGATTCCTTGAATTTGTTTTCCTATACCCGCTGTAGAAAAGACACCACCAACTATCATTGCGATCCCCAACCGTAAAGTCCATACCCTCGGCGGCACCCCAAAGTTGAGAGATGTAGGAGTTTCACCGATCCCTACATTATAGAGAGCCTGAAGACAAGTCCGCATTGTGTAATCGGGGATAATCTTAGATACGAGGCCTTTGTTTGAAAAAATGTCAGAGAAGCGAGACCGCAACAATAATCGCATGGATTGCAAGCGCTTCGTCAAGGATCCACCGGGCACTAGTAAAGATTAATCTGCGTCGGCTAAAAGACGTTAACGACATCGTTTGTTGGAGGCAACCCAATATTTATTAATTATGTTAGTTTGATTTTCTGCTTTAGTTTGTTTTATTTTATCTTCGAATACCTCACAAAGATTGGCTCCTTGTCTTATGTTTTTTATGTCGTGGAATGGGAACTAAAGTGTCAAAATGTCAAATCTAGAAATTCGTAAAGTCCTGTGTCTGCAATTTCAAGAATGTCCTCTCAAACCTCCGCATGACTGCATGCCAAGTAAGTGTCCGTCATTTTTAGTCTTCACACATCGGGGACCATGTGTCGCTTAAGCTCATGAGAGAGTTCTTTCTTATTTTATTTTCAGGTGTCTGCTTTTAAGTCTTTTTATTGAGTTTTGTGTCTTTTATCAGATCTATACGAGTCAATTTTTTACGATCATGCATCAGAGTCGCTTGAAATGCCTAGTGAATTGCCGGATAATGTAATGGAATTAGAAGCTAAAATCTATGTGCTTAAGTTAGATATGCCAAAAATTCGTGAAAATCTAATTATTTAGATATTTGTGCTTAGCCTATGTGTTGTCAATTGTGGAATGAATGATTGAAAAAATGTCTATGAGGTCCGCTTGCTTGTTATTCGAGGCTAAATAGTTAAGACGCATACATGCTTACGGAGATGATCTGCACATTTCTTTGTTAGCCCTTCTACCATTCATTACTCACCTCGCAATAAATCAGATCTTGTCGTGCTCGCTGAGCCTAAAATAAGTTATTTCGACACCCTACGATTCCTCTTGTGCTATAAAGCGAATTGAAAAATCGGGATGAAGAAGTGTGAAAAGAAATATGAAAAGAGAGTGAAAATTGATGTACCCCAACGAGAAAGCATGTAAAAGCTTAAGTTCATGCAAGTGTCTATGAATTATTTCATGCTCTAAAAAGTGGGGAACGATAGGTGTGAATCAAAAGAATACCAAAAAGAAGGACAAAATTGTTGAATGAGAAAACGCTTATGGTACGTAAATGGAGCCGAAATGCATACTTTACCTACCCCTACCTAAACCTACATTACAATCCTGAAAAGTCCCGAAGATCTCTAAATTGTATGTTTATGATTAGCGGAGAATAACAAGTAAACAGGCCCATAAGTTATTGAAAAAAATGGAACGAAATTGACATGCATAGGGTAGGTGTTCTTGCTTCCATTGATTATGATTGAAATTAATTTGCGAAATATCTGACTTGAAATTCTAGATTGCTAAATGCATGCTATGTATGTTCCAACATATTATCCCAACCGACATTCATGCTTTTCTAAGTAACCTCAGTACCGCTGATTAGAGTCTTTGAGTCGCTTTTCTTCGCTTTTTTTATTTGTTTTTATCTTTGCTCAAGGGCGAGCAAAGGTTAAGTTTGAGGGTATTTGTTAGGCATATTTTGTATACACTTTTTGAGTCATTTTTAGTTAGTTTTACTCATTTCGTTTGTGTTTAGTATATTGTTAGGGTTGTTTTTCTTTCTTTTGAGTAACATCGGTTCTAAATGGAAAATGGCAAAAGGAAGCTAAAAGGGCGTAAAAGGAGCTCACGAAGCAAAAACGAAAGTCGCAGATCACGACGAAAGATCGCAGGATCAGCAGCGCCATAATTATCGAGAAGTCGCAGATTTCGCACCACGGCCATTCTCAGAGTATCATGCCGATGCGAGAATTTCCAGTCCGAAATAGAATTGGCGAGGGGCAAAAGGGTCCAAGGCACACGTTTTTGACAACATATATAAACCCTTGGGACAAAATTTAGGGATTATTCTATCACATATCATCTCTCAGAACGCAACACAACTTCGAGGCTACCATCGAGACCTAGCTCTAAGTAATGTTTCTTTCTTTAGTTTTCAATTCAACATGTTTGATTTGTATTAGTTCTTAGCATGTCTATGACTAGAGCTAAACACTTTATTAGGATTTTTCTATCAATCACTTGAAACTCTTATTCATGAATTAACGCATTAGTTTGATTTTCTTCTTCACTTGATTAAGATTTATTCAATATTGGTATGAATGTTTGATAGTTAATTGATCACTAATTATCATAATCTATATGATTTCGAATCAAGAACCGAGAGGAGAGATTTGAATATGATGTAATTGAATAGACATAGGTTAAACTCGTGGACGAAAGTACTTCGATACTTGTGTAGCATTATAGGTTATTGTTCTTAATCCTCCTACGTGGTAAAACCTATCATAGAAATATAGAAGGTTTCAGATCGAGGTTTAGCGATTATATATCCTAACGGAATATAAGATGCCTAGTCAACCGCTATCTTAACGTAGAAGTTAAGTCATTCTAGTTGTATTAAAATTGAAAAGAGTGGATAGTTGAGGATATCGGAAGCTCTAATTCCTTCATAACCGATTAAACCTCAATAATTTAATTTAATTTACAATTACTCTAGTAGTGTTAGATTAAAACCAAAATCAACCATCGCTTGCCAAATAGATAACCTAGAATAAATGTTCGGTAATTAAAAACCAGTCTATGTGGAGGATATTCGGTCTTACCAGACTATATTACTTGTAACGATACGTACACTTGCGTGAACAATTGAAATCTACTAACAATGATGAGTGACATCAATTCCCAAGAAATAACTCAAGATCCCAAGTCTTTCATAAGAAACTCAGAACGAGTAAAGTCACGATAGACTGCGTAAATCATCGTAAGAATCACCAAGATAATATCATCTAAATATATGTCGAGAAGCACCACGACGATAGATTTAACAGAGATTATCGACATACGCGTGAGAAAACCTAAGAGTAGATACATAGTCTGCAAATCTCTTATACCATACCGTGGGGCTACTTAAGTCCATACAAGGACTTCTTCAACAAATGCATATGATTAGGATATATAGGACTCTAAAATCCAAGTGGTTGATGACGTAAATGGTCTCCGAATATCACCATGTAAGAAAACATTCTTTACATCTAGTCGATGAATGGACCGACTTTTGAAAGAGCCAAACCGAGAACAATGTGAATGGTAGCCGCTTGACCACATGACTAAATGTTTCACCACAATCTACGCCAACCTCGTTGTATTTTACCATCACCTACAAGATTTAGTCTTATGTCTCGCAAAGAACTATCGTAATTATCTGTATGAGTAAAAATCCACATAGATCAAGAATATTAACACCGTAATGCCGCGATTTATGCCATTATTTTTACCGTTAATTCTTCGCCACCACCGTTGTTGCTGTTTTGCCCGAATTGTCAACAAAATCGCGAGAGTTATCGGACGTAGTCATCATCGCCACTTTAATCGGGCGCTGGTAGACGCCTTTTTCCACGCCATTTTCTAACGCGAGCATCTAACGCTTGATAAAACTAGGAAAAGGGATTACTTTGACGGAGTAGAGTTCCAACACCATTATAGGCCTCGATAGCCTACAACCATTTATGTAACAAGAGGATCATTTGTAATGTGCACTCCAACGTTACTGAGTCGGGTCTCACACCTCGAGTCATTTACAATAAGATGAAACATTCTAAAATCTTACACGCCGACTTGTGAAAACTCTTGCTCAAGAGTGACAACTCGAATGTTTGTTATCTTGTAATATATCACGCAATCTATCTCGTGTATCCATAGACATAAGGTCCGGTCCAACGATCACGTAAAAGGCCCAGAGTAATTAAGGTCGGCTGGTCGCCGACCGACTCGCCCCGGCCCCGACCACCCGACACCGACTCGACACGACAATCGCCGATATTTAAAAAAAAACGGATCGGCTCGAATCGGCGACAGTATGGTCCCGCCTGCCCGACCGCCAGACCCGATCCCGCCCGACTCGCCCCGACCCGCCGACTCCCGCCCTGGGCCCCGCTGCCGAAATAGCCGTTGTCTAACGGCTATTTTACATTTTGGCATTGACAACGCCCATTTTCGCCTCCCTCCCCAACCCCTACCCCCTTTAACCCAATTTTTCAACTATAAATACCTCATTACTCTTCTTATTATTTTCACAAATCTTTCTACACTCTAATCTCTCAATCAATCTCTAATTCTATATTTCTATACAACATTGTCTACATATTCAATCTATTTATTAATTTGAGAATTGGGAGTGAAGTTGGCAACTAGCTTGAGGATTATCTATCGAGCAAAGTTTCAATTTTCAACCTCTCGATTACACGCCGACTTACGTCGCTTGGTACATTCGTTCTCTCATTAAATTATTATTTTGTCTTTATTTCATTTAGCACATTTAATTTCATTATCTTTAACTATTTATTAGAATAATTAAAATGAAAGGACTAAGAGGTACGCTGGGTAAGTGGTCGCTTCTTCTAGTAGTGGTAACAAGGACAAGTGGTACTTCTTCTAGTATTCTGCTCCAACTATTCCTAGACAAGATGATTTTATAGATCCCGAAATGTTTCAAATACCATATGATCTAGAACAAATGATTATCCCGAAATGAAGAAGATTTTAATTTAGATGACACTCTAGTTGATTTATACACCTACTAATGAAGATGACGATACACCCACTAGTGAAATGCCTCCTATCCCCTACTATGAGACGAGGTCCCAAGAAACGACCATTAAAATCACCGTATGGAAATATTTTGACAGTGGACGTAGCTAATCAAGTAGCAGATGTAAAACTTGTAAAATGTTTATTCTTTTAAATCGACAAGGTCACGTGGACGGGGTTTAGGAAGACACTGTTGCAAAACACAAAGCCTTGCATGCCCAATACATGATTGAAAAAATGCGAGCAAGCGTCCTCTCAATCGGGACAAGGTTCACATACTATCGTCCGGAGAAAGTACAGTGGTCAAATTAACCCTATGACGTGGAGTCAGAGGCCCTAAATACGATAAACATAAAGATAGGAAGCACTAGCAAAATTAGTTGCTGTGGAGGGTTGTCTTTTTCATTTCCCGAATCTCCTGGTTTTATTCATTATATTAGAGATATGTATAATCCTGCTTATAAAGGTTTTCCTAGATCAACTGTTAAAAGAGATGTATTTAAATTTGCACATGAATATCAATGATTTACGTTATGCATTATATCATTTAAATTGCAAAGTCGCTCTAACTTCCGATATAGCCGTAGTACTAACGGCCATGATTATTTAATCAGAATATGTCATCGATAGACTATAAATGGTCTATGCAAAACGTATTTTAGCATATAGATATATAGATAGTAAACTAATGGTGAGTTCATTTGTAAAATATTTATTCACTCCGACATTACTTTAATAACCGATAAAGTTATGAGTATTACATTAGATAATGCATCTTCTAACAATTCAAATATTAGTATTTTAAGAGATGTTTTAACTCCTTCTTTTCCAAAACATTTTCATATAAAATGTGCGTACATATTTATAACTTAGTTGTAAAGGATGGTCTTTCACTTTTTCAAGATATTCTTGAAAAAATACAATTTGCTATACACTTTATTTTTAAAAGTAATAGAATCCAACGGAAAAAAGATTATAAAAAAATTTGTCACGATTATGGACTATCTTATAGAAAAATTCCCGAAGAAGTACCAACTAGGTGGAATTCTTTATATGACCAACTAGTTGTTGCTTATGAGTATAGAAAACCTATTACTTTATTTTTTAACGCCCATAATCAAAATCCAAATGATATGATTGTGGATAATGATTGGGACAAAATTAGAGAACTTATTGTATTTTTAGAAAATTTTCAACGAGCAACAAAAGAATTTTCTACTTTATATTATCCTACTATTTCAACTATGTTGTTTTATATAGCTATAATATTTTTACTTCTTAAAGAATATATGGAAAAACCTGCTTATACTGCAGCTATTAAAAAAATGTTTATGAAATTAAAGAAATATTTTATTCCTATTCCCCCTATTTATATTATTGGTGCTGTATTAAACCCGACTATTAAAGTAGACGGTTGTAAAAGTCTTATTCAAAATATTTATACCTGTATGGACGTACTACCACCTCCAACTCCCAAAAATTTAAATGTTGAGCCACCTATTGAACTAACGCTAGAAGAAGTGTTGAATAGCGTAGAAGATGAATGCAAAAGTATATCGGCATTACCAAAGAAGAAAGTGCTAGTAACCAACCGACTTTTTGTACCATCTTCTTCTTCAACACAACCTAAAAAGACAAGCACTTTCTTCTTCCGTGGCTAGGCCTAGTATTAATTCTATTGAAAGCCTCGTAAATGTAACGTGCATGGTAGCACTTCTAACCAAATTAGCGAGTTCGATGTTTTTATTTTGCAGGTACTTTACCTTACCAAGCAAGAATCAATGAAGGCGAAAGGAAGACTTGTGAAATATCGAGCTGAATGAGAAGACATTTCCGACACTTTCAATGATGGCCCGAGATATTTTGAACATCTAGCCATCGCTTCGAAAGCGCTTTTTCGCAGCAGATTTCAAATAGAGAGCACAGACACTCATTAGCCTGAGACGGCTTGGAGATGGCGGTTATTCAGAGATCGATACGAAATGAGCGAGGCGCACAACCGTAGATTAACGTTAAGATGACGATAACTACAACGACATTTTATCCAAGGCATGAGTAGCGACGTGGAACGCTTTGATCAAGATATACCAATTCCAACCAAGAGCCACAAGAAATTATAAAGAAATTAGAAAAAGTATTTTCAAATTGGTAATTTATTTCATTGCAATTTTTAAATTTTTCTATGTCTTTCACTCTTTGCAATTTTTTCAACAACAATACAAGATACAATCTACAATGTAATTTTGAATCTTGTATATTTGATATTTGATATTTCAATGAAATTAATAATATAAAAGGCACAAAACAATTTGGGATGTTTTTACACTATTCTTGTCTTTGTTTAATTTAATTATTTAGTTTATAACTTTATACTTTATAGTTTATAGTTTATACTTTATAAATATATTATATATATAGTATAATACTATAATTATAAATTATAATACTATAAGTCTATAAATTATACTTTGTTAGTAATTTAGTATTTTTAATTTAGTGAAAAATAAAATAAAAAAACACACAAAACCGCTAACCCGTCCCGCCCCGACTCACACCCTAAGGGACCGGATCGACACGGTATGGTCCCGCCCGACCCGACCCTCCAGCCCTCGCCCCGACTCCCGCCATTTTCCCGCCCCGACCCCGCCCCGCCCCGCTAAACCCGACTGCTGGCCTGCCCCGCCACCGGCCACTCTAGTAGTAATAGTGGAGTAAATCCACTAAATGACGGTAGCATCAAGAGTTATCCATAACTGAGGATTTTCCTCGGGGGTAGGTACACCAATTGTGCCACGCGCCGGAGGAATGATGTGATGGAGGACTTGATGTGAGAGTGCATGAATTTTGAATAATTTTGTCCACGTCATATATTGGAAGTTTTCCATCTCAGGAACAATATGGATGTGGTTCTTGATGTTGGAAATAACAAGGGCAGAATGAAACAAGTTCTTTGTTGTAGACATAACGAAAGAACAATAGACGAATTAGGGATTGGAAAGAAAATTTGGGAAGAAAAGAGGAAGAAGTGCACGGAATCCGAGGAGAGCACGAGAATCGAGGCAGTGGAAGGTGTTTCGGAAGAAGTGGTTGAAACCTAGACTTCTGATACCATGAAAGAAATAATCCCTTGATTATTTTCATTAATGAATGAATATATATACAATTTACAATTTTCGTAATATGGAAAATCCTATTCTTATTCTACTCTCAAAACCCTATTCTATTTGTACAAGAATTCTACAATTATGGTAAGTGTACAATGCTAATTAAATACAAATAATATTTTACCAAAATTGGGATATACACGACAGTGTATACCGTATATGTACCATGTATATGAATGTATATTTTCATATATGTCTTTATAATAACATCTCTATAGCCGCATATATCCCGATAAACCATGATGTTATAGAAAAGTTTGATTGTATTTAAAAGTAGTACATTTTAATCAGTACAATTTCATTTCGTAACTTGGTAGCCCTTCATTCTTTATTTTTTTCTCTCTACTAAAGTTGCTATGATTATATGGTTAAGTTGTTAGAGAGTGTGGAGGGATAGAGTAACATTATCACAAAATGTAAAATCAATGAACAGACGGAATGAAAACAACTAAAAGGAAGATTGAGTGTGTGTGACAAAAATTGAAAAAAAAAATGGTGTTAAGGAGGATTCATTGCTTGGATAAAGTAATAAAGAGATGAGTGGAGATCAGAAGTCTTAGGCGAGCCGCACCGCACCAAAAATATTATGGCTGGCAAAAATTGGAATCGCTTATCAATTTCTCCAGTATCCCTACTGTACATGTTTTGGGCCCTTCTTACGGGCCTGGCCGGTTTTGGGTCCTTATCTATCTGTCCAAAATGTTGCTTTGTGAATTGTCTTTCCTTATGACTTGTCCATCCATCATCTCTCCCTGTTAGTTAATCTTACAACACCCTCGTGTGTTACTGCACTATAGTCTAACTGAACTAGTCATTAAATAAGTTAAATTTTATAACATTTGTCTTAAAAAAAGAAAAGACAAATATGCTAAACTAGTCCTCAAACTCAAAATCTTGATACAAAAAGAGAGAGAGAAGGCCGGTTAAAGTTACAATGAGACAAAAAATCTCCCCATAGAGGTCCTTATATAAACCCCATCACTTGCCTCATCAAACAAAAACATTTCTTCCAATTTCTCTCCCTAGTTTATACACTATCCTTAGAAGAAAAAAAATGTGCAAGCCGACAAGTTCACCATTCACCTGCAAATGCGATTCAAACTCACCATACGACGACATGTTTGCCCCTTTGATACCTAAAAGCCCAACAACAAACCAGTTACAATCACATATTAATCATGACCCTTACAAAACCAACAACAAAAAAAACCATCTCTCCATTTTTCATGAAGTTCAATCCATTTCCAACATCGCTTTTCCTATGATCCTCACCGGTCTTTTACTCTACTCCCGGTCCATGATCTCTATGCTTTTCTTAGGCCGGCTCGGTGGTTTAGCCTTAGCTGGCGGTTCACTAGCAATCGGGTTTGCTAACATAACTGGATATTCAATCCTTTCCGGTTTAGCCATGGGTATGGAACCCATTTGTGGACAAGCTTATGGGGCCCAAAAGTATAATCTTCTTGGGCTTACATTACAGAGAAGTGTTCTTTGCTTCTATTAACTTCATTCCCAATTGCTCTGTTTTGGGTTCACATGAAGACTATTCTTCTCTATTGTGGACAAGATAAGAATATTGCTACTTCGGCACAATCTTATTTATTATATTCGATTCCTGATTTGTTCTCCCAATCTTTACTTCATCCTTTGCGTATTTACCTCAGAACTCAATCTATAACTCTTCCTCTCACTTGTTGCGCTATTTTAGCGATTCTTCTACATATACCTATAAACTTTCTTCTTGTTTGTAAACTTAATTTGGGTGTTAAAGGAGTCGCGTTGAGTAGTGTTTGGACTAATTTTAACCTAGTAGCTTCATTAATTGTTTATATTCTTGTTTCTGGGATATACAAGAAAACATGGGAGAAGGTTTCGATGGAATGCCTTAAAGGATGGAAATCGCTATTGGATTTAGCGATTCCTAGCTGCATTTCGGTATGTTTGGAATGGTGGTGGTACGAGATCATGATTTTGCTATGTGGGTTGTTGATTAACCCCAAAGCAACGGTTGCTTCAATGGGTATTTTAATCCAGACAACTTCATTGATTTATATATTTCCATCTTCGTTGAGTTTCAGTGTGTCAACGAGGGTTGGAAATGAGCTAGGAGCTAGGAGACCAGGTAAAGCCAAGGTTGCTGCCATTGTAGGCCTTGCTGGCAGCTTCATTTTAGGTTTTATAGCTCTATTTTTCGCGGTAACGGTAAGGAACGTTTGGGGCAAGATGTTCACTAATGACAAGGAGATATTGGCGTTAACATCACTTGTTTTACCAATAATTGGGCTTTGTGAACTGGGAAACTGTCCACAAACAACTGGATGTGGGGTTTTGAGAGGAACAGCTAGGCCTAAAGTTGGGGCAAATATAAATTTAGGTTGCTTTTATCTCGTTGGAATGCCAGTAGCAGTGGGGCTAAGTTTTTATGCTGGCTTTGATTTTGAAGGACTTTGGCTTGGATTATTAGCCGCACAGGCTTCTTGTATGCTGACTATGTTGCTTGTTTTGCTTCATACAGATTGGGATTATGAAGTACTTAGAGCCAAAGAACTAACAGAAAACACTACTTGTAGTAATAAGCAACTCAATGAAATTTTTTTATGTTAAAATAATTTGTGTGTTTAGTAATAGATGTATAGAGGGGAGGGGGCAGAGGGTGCATTGATAGATTTTTTTCCTTTTAAATTTGTTTAGACTCTTTTGGTAATGACAAAAGATTGTAGCTGGAAAAACCAACAAGAAGAAAAGGTTCCATTTGTAACCTAGCTGATAAGAAACATATGATGCTGAGAAAATTACTATCAATTTTTGTTCATTGGCTGATTGTACTATCACATGTTCCCTCTTCTATTAGTTTTTGTTTTTTGTTACTTACTTGCATAGAGTAACAAATATAAAATAAGGTAAAAAACAAGAAAAAATTAAGAAGATGGTTCCAAGATCCGTTATATGTGTCTCATGGTGTCTTGCATGCATGGGCTAGCTGGGATAAGATTTGTACAATTATTCCCAAAAAACAAAATCCTAGGTGGCTAAACAACGTCATACACTGCTCGAAGGAAGATGTACAAAGGATGTTTACCAACTCCCCTGCTCAAAATTCTAAGATTATTCATAGCAAATTTGGATTTTAGCAGTGTAATAATCTCATTTTTCAACACAGTGATAGAAATAGTAAGAACAATGTCATCTACATATAACAATAAATAGGCAATGTCACTATCTCGTCCGCTGCCGTTCCGCCACACACTCCCTAATACAATAGGCTTGGACACGAAGCTCTATTTTTAATTTTCTTAGAAACAATAATTTTATTCATTGTAATGAGAAACTTGTCCAAACCTGTGTTTCTTGTCAATTAGGCAAACATGTTCATCTTCCTTTTAATTCATCCGTCAATATTACGTTTGCTCATTTTAAAATTGTTCATGCTGATTTGTGGACGTCCCCATTACTAGCTCTCTGGGTCATAAATATTATCTCGTACTATTGGATGACTACTGTCACTTTATTTAGATTTACCCGCTAAAATTCAAGTCCGAAGTCTTTGCCAAAATTTTAGAATTTTGCACATTTATCAAAACACAATTTGAACGGACCATAAAATCCTTCCAATGTGACAATGACCGTGAATTTTTCAAAAAAATTGCAAAACTAATGGCATGGTCTTTCGTTTTTTGTGTCCTCACACTGCCTCAAAATGGCAAAGCCGAGCGTATCATCCGACAATTAATAACATACGGTCCGCACTCTCATGTTTCATGTCTCTCTCCCTCCCTCCTTTTGGGTTTATGCGGTCAAAATGGTGGTATGTCTTTAATATTTTACCCACTAGTACCCTCCATAACATGACTCCAACCGAAATCTTACACCATAGGATTATCTCTTATGATCACCTTCGAATATTCAGTTGCATGTGTTAACCTAACCTCACTTCCACCGCTCCTCATAAATTAGCCCCGCACTCACTGTGTCTTCTTAGATTCCCATCAAATCATAGGGGTTATCTGTACTACGACATGTCCACTCGTAAAATTCACATCTCTCGTTCTGTCACCTTTGACGAGACCTCATTCCCTTTTTCGAACATCCAAAAATTTTGAAAACTGAATTATGAATTTCTAGATGAGTCAGATCTCTCTCCCGTCACCCTTCGGGAACTGTGTCAGCCCAACCCCACCGCCTCATCACAGCCATTTTCTGTCACCCACCAAGTCTGCCCATCGGCGTCCCTGCCACTGATGTCTACTCGAACACCGTCAAGATCGAGTGCCACCACTATCCACTAGATTCACCGGTCATCGTCCCATCCATAGTGCCACTCCTGCAATATCCCCTCTAAGCCGAAACCAATCCAGTGTCAGACGACCATCTAACCGGTCCCATCACCGGACCCATTCCCCCACCGATATCATACCCCACTATAACGATAACTGCGACACCACCTAACCTAGATACCGGCACAAATATCGACCAAACCCAATCGACTTTAACCTCACCAATCGTCACTGTTCCAACACATCGAATCACCACCCTAAACCAACACCCAATCCCGATACCGAGACCTGCACCCACCACACTTCTTCCAACACTCAGTACCCTAGACCAGTCAACCCACACCCTCACCCAGCCTACACCATCACACCACATGAAAAACCATGCCCAACACGGAACCTGTCTACCCAAACAATCTCACATATTCCTTAAAACCCAAAAATAACCAAAATGGATCCGAATTGGAATCTTGCCATGTGTGAGAAATTTAATGCTTTAACAAAACAACATACTTGGGACTTGGTTCCTCGACCGGAAGGGGTAAATGTGATCTGTTTTATGCGGTTTTTTCGTCACAAATACATGGATAGTGGGGACTTAGAGAGATATAAGGCAAGACTTGTGGCAAATGACACTACCCAGCAGGAGAGTATTGATTGTTGTGATACATTGATCAGGTGTAAAATAGGCTACCATTCGCACAATTCTAAGCATTGCTATGGGAAAGCATTGTCTGATTCATCAGCTTGATGTGAAAAATGTTTTTCTCCATGAAACTTAAGAAATATTGTTTACATGCACCAACTGCCAGGGTTTGTCCATTTAGTAGCTCCTCAGTATGTCTATTGCCTCCGTAAATCACTTTATGGTTTAAAACAGACACCTAGAGCGTGGTATGATCGATTTGCACAGTTCATTATGCATGTTGGGTTTACATGCAACATATGTGATAATTCACTGTTTACTTTCCATAGAGGTAGTGACATTGCTTATCTATTGTTATATGTGGATGACATTGTTCTTACTGCTTCTACCCCTGTGTTGAAAAATGGGATTATTGCACTGCTCAAATCTGAAT
Source organism: Przewalskia tangutica (assembly GCA_029844215.1). Classification (NCBI taxonomy): domain Eukaryota; kingdom Viridiplantae; phylum Streptophyta; class Magnoliopsida; order Solanales; family Solanaceae; genus Przewalskia; species Przewalskia tangutica. The sequence continues at coordinate 196,952 of JAQGDG010000197.1, read as the reverse complement.
TTGCTATGACTCATTTGGGGAAGATGAGTTATTTTTTGGGAATCTCAGTGACTAGATCATCAGACTCTATATTTCTTTACCAGCGTAAGTATGCAGAAGATATCGTGCACAAAGCTAAGATGGACAATTGCAAAATCATATCCACTCCTGTTGATTCTAAATCCAAACTTAGTGTCATGGATAGTAATCCAGTGACAGATCATACTCTGTATAGGAGTCTAGCAGGTGCATTTCAGTATCTCACATTCACCAGGCCTGACATTGCTTATGTTGTTCAGCAGGTATGCTTGTTTATGCATTACCCCAGAAATCCTCATTTTACTGCTCTTAAACGTATCATTCGATATGTTAAGGGCATACTTGTTCTGGCCTACATCTATACCCTCCGCACCGAATAGGTTATTACCATACACTGATGCAGATTGGGCAGGCTGTCTAGACACACGTAGTTCTACATCCGGCTACTGTGTGTTTTTGGGAGATAACCTCATATCTTGGTCTGCCAAGCGGCAAGCCATATTATCACGTTCGAGTGCAGAAGTTGAGTATATAGGAGTTGCTAATGTTGTTTCTGAGATCTGTTGGCTCCGAAACCTGCTTTTGAAACTTAAGTGTCCTATACGTAAAACTGGTGTACTGTGATAACATATCCGTTATATACCTGTCTCACAATCCGCTTCAGCATCAACGAACCAAGCATATTGAGCTAGACATTCACTTTGTTCGCGAAAAGGTTGCTCTCGGACATGTTAGAGTATTACATGTTCCTTCTTCTTATCACTACGCGGATATCTTCACGAAATGTCTCCCGAGCCAGTTGTTTATCGACTTGGATCGATCTAGCGTTCGCCTCTCATATATTGTGTAAATATTTAGTGATATATAATTATGGTAACTCTTGTAATTAGTACTAGAATTTCTCTTGTATAAGGGATGTATATTGTACACTATATATATTGATATTAATGAGAAAAACTCCCCAAAGGAGATTAATTTTATTCTACACTAAAATTATTTAATTTTTATGATGTATATTATTATAATTGTTCAGTTAAAACTCATTAACGCCATTGTTGTTGCATCCGTACAGTTGTTTGCACTGATCAGGTGATGATAAAAAAATTCGTTCATCACTATCTTCAACAAATATTAGTTGACATTTTAGAATTGAGGAATATTCAATTTTGAGTGTAAAATTAAAAACCTGCTTATATGAGAATGAGAAAAACTTCGGATTAATAGTAATATTGAACATTCGTGAAATAGCATGCTACGGTTCCTTCCTTGGCAGCGGCCGGGCTGCATAGACAGAAAGATTATAACATTGATGCAATTTCAAGTTTCACCACTGAGAATTGACATATATAAATATATGCCCTTGTTCTTTGCTAATTTTTAATTGTTGCGGTATCACATAGTCAGAGCTGGTTATGCATGTAAAATGTGAGTGCTCTGTGGAATTGAAATTTTCCAAGTCTCATATTTCATCAGACGTAGGCCATGCCATTATAGAAAAATACAAACCACTAATGTTTCAATTTCAATGAATTATTAATGTAAGGGTTGAGCAATGAGTCAGCTAAGTAGGGTCATTATAAGAAGGGAAAAGGGTTAGAAATACCATTGAGTTATTTAAAATAGGTCAAATTTACCATGTTACGTTTTCTTTTAAAAAATATCTTCACCGTTACGTTTTTGGCTCAAAAATGCTCTTCAACTATTCAAATAGCTCAATAATACTCTTTCTATTAACGGTTGCTCCAATACAAGAAAATCTGAATCAATTTTAACTCAAATTAGTAGATTGAATTGAATATAAGTGGTAAAGAGGAAGCCGCAAATACTGTTAAAGGAATATGATGCGAAAAGCATATATACTTGGATAAGACTGGATGTGTTTGTTTTTTCAGGTACAGAGGAGTTTAGTGTATCTTAAAGGAAACAGAAACAGAAACATGGGAGCATGGGACACATGGGAGACGCATTATAATTAGGTGAGTGGTCGAAGCCATTAGCCAATTGTGCAAATGTATATGTATGCAACTTGCACCATCAACTAATTAATTAAGCTAAGCATTATATATATATGCCAATATTGGTCAACCGCTTTAAGTTCTTCTTTTCCTCACTTTGATAAAGGTTTTCAACTTGTTCATGTCTAACTTAGATATTTCTGCACGGGTTCTTCCCAAACATGCATAACTTCTATAGTGTATAATCATTGACGGAGTCAGAAATTTCACTAAATAGAATCAAATATAAAAATATAGATACACAGAGAAAATAAGGGGAGTCAACATATAACATATATGTATAAAACTGAAATTTTAATCTAGCTAAATAATATAATTTCCTAACTTATATATATTGATTGTAAAGAATTTGTATATTGTTCATGTACTTTAACTTGTTGTAACAAGTTGTACTGTATTTCAGGTTAGAAATCTCAATTTTTTATAGACAGTTACATTTGTTATTTAGGTGATCTATAGTAATACAAAAATTCTTTTATATTATCAATGCATTTATGAAGTTGAATATAAGGGAATGATGTGTGGTGTTAGTGGAAGATCATTCTGACGTTAAATAATGAATCTTGGTTTTTAACTTTTATAAGTTTTACTAATTGACTGTGTAAAGAATATTTACATAACTAAATTAATTAATAACATTAGTTGGTAACTTTTATCCTTTCTATTAATAATTTAGTCCATTATTGTCCTTGTCTTTATAATTCAAGACTTGAGCTTAAAAAGAAACTATTTTTCTATTTAAATTGAAACCCAAATGCGTTCCTACCTCAAGCTCGTTTTAATGATTTCCACTATCTAATGTTATTTTTAGATTTATTATTTATTCTGATTGGTTACCCAAATGGGCCATTTTCCCTATCTACCAGACCAAAAATAGAGAGGAGATTCTTCATTTTCTTTTCTAAATCTTTCTTCTCCAAAAAGAAGCAAAACAAGTTCTCGGAATAAGGTACTCCTTCGTTTTATTTTATTTGTTTTAGTTTACTTAAGCATAGAATTAAAGAAATTAAGTGAGTGAAATTTGGGAATTTCATTGCCTTAAAATTAAAATGTACATAATGTTCTTAAATTTTGTGATTTAAGACATGTCACATCACTATTAGAAATAAAGGGGTTTTTCACTGATATTCATGGAAAATTTATCTTATAAAACATGATTTTCCCACCTCATTCAATCGAATCACCATTTGAAAAATTACTAAAAACACATGGTGGAAAACAGGTTTCATTGAAAGGAATACTTTCTAATTTTTTCCTGTGTTTACACACTATTTAAGTTTTTCTCACCGACATTCAGTAAAAATAGTCACTGAACATTTTTGGAAATGCACTGGAAAAATAGTGTTTTTTTTAGTAGTGCGTGGGATGTTGGAGTCAAAGATGCCCTAAATATAAAAGTTCACATTATTTTTAAATGGGAGTTAAAAGAAAAGTAATTACTACACATAAATTGAAAAGAAGTAATAACAAATTAAAAAGGGAAAAAGTGATAAATGCCTATATAACCTGAAGAAGCTTCATAGTATTCCATTAGAATAGAACTAAAATATACACAATCATTTGACCTTGATTTGTGCCCAATGTCAAATGCTGATAATAAGACTGACCCTACATAAAGTTCAGAATAGCAAGGAGTTAATTAATTAAATTAATAATGTCAGAGGAATCATTAAGCTCCACTCTTGTTTTAATTAATTTTGTTGGAAATTTATTAACGTGAATAAAGTTAGTCTCATTATATGCGACTCAACAATTAGGGTCTTGCGTGGAAACGTCTTATCCACACACGTGCACATGTTATACCAATGATCGTAAATTTCCTTAGTGAAAGATATTTTGGTACGTAAACGAAATGTTTGATACATGAAATGATAAGACGGTTATTTGCCAAATGACGAGTGGTTTACGTTGATAAATGAATGAAGAAGTGTACGATGTGTAAAAGATTAAACGAGTCAGAAATCGCCGCAGAGTCGTGAAGGGTCGCGACGCAACCACCTTCGAAGCCGCGACACTTCGATGGTAGATTGCTCGACGGGCCTCCAGAAAGACAAAGTATAAGCAAGCCATAGTATCTCAAATCCAATAAAACTAAAGGAAAGACAAAGTATAAAGCAAGTCAAGTATCCCAAATCCAATAAAATTAAAGGGGACGGGGCTGTCCTCGTACATAAACCTTTTGATATTCATTAAACAATATCCAGTTTTATACTCACGCTCTAACACCAAGTTTTAATCATACCGAGAAAGGGTATTCAAAATTCATATTGGTCTAATATACTCACACAGGGCGCCAACATATCCAGAACCAAAAATATACCAAACTGTCATTTTATAGTCAGGAGACCCGAAGGAAAATCTGATTAAAATGTAAGCTAAACTAAGTAAACTGCTACTTCTCGTAAAAGGCAAGTGAATAATACTATCTTAGACTAATGGTTATCATTTGGGTGTATTAACTGAAGGATTTCAACAAGATGGTCATATTAGTTTGCAATCTAGCAGAGCACTTAAGCACTAATGGACACACATCAGAAGTTCAAAATGGATTGATATGTTTTCTGGGAAATCATTTTTGTATATTAGCAAACAATACATACGGACAATTGAAAATTCCAGCAGAATTTCCAAGCCAAACTACCAATGTCACACCACTTGCATGGCCTAAAAAAACTTACTAATAGATGTATTAATGATTCAAATCTGGTCAGACAAATAAGATAGGTTTAAACATATATAATAACACCAACAGATGTAAACAACAAGTGTATAGCAGGAAGCACACGGATGTACATAAGGGACACAACACACAATCAACCTTGTTATTACATACTAATTCCACAGTTATAACTAAACACCACACTTTAGTTCGATTTTCTCGAATAAACAATAACGTGGTCATTAAACTAAACTAGGCACACTGAATAAGTATAACATCACCATATATGTCATATAATGCAAATCGAACAAAAAAAAATTGAAGGGCAATGAGTTTACCTTCTCCGGACAGCGAACCGAGGCAGCGTATCAAGTCATCGATCCGCTCGGAAGATTTGATATTGTGATGCGATTGAAAGGAAATGAAATTTTGGCTCGGAGAAAGGCTGCTGGTTTTTAACTGATTGAGAACAATGTTTTGGAATTCTTGTTATTGCTGTGTTACTGCCGTTTTCCCCGGATCCCATTGCAAGTGTGTATCGATTGGTTTATATAGCTTCCATTCGGGTTTCAATTTGGTAAACTTTGATTGTGATTTCGGACAGATTTGTAGACGATTTGATATTAATTTGATACTGATTTGGACAACTTTTTTTTTTGGGTCAGACTACAACAACTTCTAAGGCTAAAACTAGGATGATTTCATATGCTTTAAGTTATGGTAAGTATTGTGTAATTCTGGGGCGAATTTGAAGAATATTCGGACCCCTTTTTAGCGTGAGATTAGGGTATATTTTGGGTATGATTTGGTTAAGGAAAGTTTGATGTTTTGGAGTTGATTTTGTGATGATTTAGAGTTGATTTTCTAGAATTTGTGGACGATTTTGGAATGGATTTCGTTATGGAAAGGGGGAGGCGTCAGCTGCTAGGGTTCTTGCGATTAGGGATTTTTGTACTAGGGTTGTGGGGGTGATAAAGGAAATAAAGGCTGAGGGGCTTTTCAGATTATAGGGGGTTGGGTCGCGGATTCTGGGTTTAGTGTTGGGTTTTTGGACGAATTAAAGGTTTTGTGGGCTGCGGGTTGTGGGCAATTCTATTGGGCTCGACTGAAAATCAAAGTGGAGGGTATATTTGGGCTGGTTTTATTTATTAGTTAAGGGGTAGAGTTTTAAGTGTATTTGTTTTAGTATTAGGTTTAATTAGTGGTAAATAAGTGGGGTTTTCAATCATTATTAAATTACTTAAATGCTAAATGCGAATATGATATTTAAAGATTGCTTGATACTTTTATAAATACGACGCTATTATTAAAATCTTATTTATTGTGCATACTTTGTGATGTTAAAATAATATTGGTTTAATGAGGTTTAAATTATTACACTAATTATGGAATTGCTTTGCGTATTAATAAATGCGACTATGTTATTTGACGCGATCTCATTGCTAAATTATTTATTTATTTACGTATTTATTATTATTTAAATTATTAAAAATTAATAGAATTATGATAGGGCTTAAAATTAATAAATGTGGGCGCGAGACTCAAAAAATGCTTAATGCTCTACGTAAGATGCGGTGCCATTATTAAATCGCTTATTTGTGTCTGCATTAATATTTTTTATTATTGCATTTTATTATTATAAAATTGTTAAACTTATTTGAAAAATTTAATGTAATTTTATAGTTAATGGCTGGACGAGAGGGTCAAAATTAGGTGTCAACACCTACTCTCCGGTGTCTAGAATGACGTCCATACGAGTATTCATAACTATCGCCGCGTTGCGGGATCTTGAAATACATCAAATTGATATCAATACAGCCTTTCTAAATGGTGATTTGGAAGAAAAAATCTATTTGGACCAACCCGAGGGGTGTGTGGTTCCAGGACAAGAAAAGAAAGTATGTTGGCTTGTCAAATCTCTATACGAGCTGAAATAGGCCCTAAAGCAATGCACAAGAAATTTGATAGTAATCTACTATCGAAATAGTTCGCCATCAATGAGAGTGACAAATGTGTCTACACGAAAGGAAATGCTGACTCGTTCGTCATGATATGTCTTTACGTAGACAACATATTGATCACATGGAGCAGTCATATGTTAATCGTAGAGACTAAGAACATGTTGAAACAATGTTTTGACATAAAGGATATGGGTATCGCAGATGTCATCTTAGGGATCAAGATCTCTAAGACATCTGACGGAATGATCTTATCTCAATCTCACTACATCGATGATGTGTTGAAGAAATTTGAGATGTTCGACAATTCGTCAATAATGACACCATTGGATATAAATCAAAATATTGATAAAAATCGTGGTGCGCCCGTACGCCAGGAGCGATATGCGCAGGTGATTGGTAGTTTGATGTACATCATAAACTGCACTCGACCTGATATTGCTTATGCAGTCAACAAGTTGGCGAGGTTCACCCGTAATCCAAGTGATGACCACTGGAAAGCGTTAAGTCGGGTACTACGATACCTAAAATACACGCAAAATTACGGATTGCACTATTCAAGGTATCCAGTTGTACTAGAGGGGTACAGTGATGTAAAATAGATATCTGATATAGAGAACACCAAGTCCACCAGTGGGTATATCTTTACAATTGGTGGTGGAGCTGTGTCTTGGAAATCCTCTAAGCAAACTTGCATCACTCGATCCACGATGGAATCAGAGTTTATCGCTTTAGACAAAGCAGGAGAAGAAGAAGAGTGGCTTCATGACTTCTTAGAGGATATCCCATGTTGGGATAAACCCGTACCTTCTGTAATCATCCACTGTGACAGCCAGTCGACTCTAGAAAGGGCACAAAGTTCTATGTACAACGACAAATCTCATCATATCTGACGGAGACATAAGACCGTTAGACACCTGATCACCACGGGTATTATTTCCGTTGATTATATAAAATCAAAGAAAAATATAGCAGACCCTTTGACGAAGGGCATACCCAGAGATCAGATGTTCTGCCTGTTTTAGGGTGTCTTTTATGTGTCTTTTAAGTATTTTTTATAGTATTATGCGTCTTGTTTTGTGTTTTCAGGTCTTAAACGATTCAGACATGATAAGGCGGATTCAAGAGAAAATAGGCTAACATTGTGGACAAATATGGATAGCTGGTCATAGGCGCTAAGTTGAGGAAGCCGTGGGAAGCTCGGGAAGCATTTGGAACAAAAATGCTGATGAAATACACTAAAGGGCCACGACGCTCAGCAGAATAAGCCGAGGTGCCAGACAACCAGAAAGCTGGAGAAATAGTACCATCGAAGGTGCCGCGGCGCTAAACCATCATAGCCGCGGCGCTGCCAACGTAATGTTGTGAGAAACCTAATTTTAATGGGGGAAAAAAAGTTCATTCGGTGGTTTTCATATATATATAATGAGAGAGGCGTTTTTCTGAGGGGGGATCATACTTTGGAGGCAAGAAACAAGAGGGCAAAACGCAATTAGAGACACAGGCTGTTCAAGTTCTTTCTTTTCTTTACTTTAATTCAGTTCATGTTGGATTTTAAGTTAATTAGCGTTCTTAGCATGTCTATGAGCTAATTACTTTGTTAGGATTTTCTGTCGAATCACTTGAACCTCTATTATGACTTAATGCATTATTAGTATTTCTTCTTCATCTGTCATTATCTAATCAACTTGTGTTTATTGAATGAGAATTGACTGGCCATTAGTTTTTATTATTCATATGATTTCAAAACAAGATAAAAAAAATGGAGATTTAAATATGCTATAGTTGATTAGACATAGGTTTAATTTTGAACGAAAGTATCACGACTGCCTGTGTAGCGTTTAGGTTATTGATCTTAATCCTCTTACGTGGTAAAATTTATCATAGAAATTTAGAAAATTCCCACTTCGATTGAGTTTTTATATATCTTAACCAGAATATAGAACACCTCAGTTAACCTGCTATTTTGATAAGAAGAATAATTGTTAATTTTGCGTTAACGAATAATAGATGGGATAGTTGATGAGATTGAAAATCCTAATTACCTCCATTACTAAATTAAACCCCAAGTATTTTCATTCTTAGTTTATTTCTGATTGTTAATTTAGTTGTTAGTTTAAAAATCTCAATCTATAATTGTTTACCAAATAGAAACCAAAGATTAATTCATTGGTAATTGATAATTCAGTCTCTAAACGATACTCGATCTTATCGAATTTTATTACTAATTGCGATACGTACACTTGCGTAACAAATATAAAAATCGCAACAGGGCCTTAAACCCAATCAATAAGAACTAATATGATGTATACCTAACCTTGCTGACTGGAGATCCCAGGAATTAGGTTTAATGGGAAAACTAAATCGTAAAGGTTTAGTTGAGCGCTTCGGTGGAAGCAAGAGCACTTCAGATGATGATTTCTATAAAGAAACATTAATCCAAGGTCGTTCTCGTGATAGACATTAAGTGCTATCTGCATAGTGGGTAAAGTTTAAGTTTCCAAAACCTTTAATGATCATCAACGATTGAGGTTAGGTTTGGGGAAACTTTTAATGGTTCCTAACACTCGTGGAGTGGGGTATAGCAGGATACCTTGTAGAAGACCGCCTATTTAAGTGCGAGGACTGACCGCCTTAAATGAATGCACTTAAGAATCCAAGACGTGTCAACGACCGCAACGGACAAAATCTTAAAGAAGAACAGAGTAAGGAAAATTGTTGTGTTGGTACCGTTGTCTTGGCTTACACTAAAAACTGACGGTTCAAGACATCACGTTTACCGCACAGTAAGTAAGTCCGATGGTATTCTACTATGGACGGTTCAATACATCACGTTTACCGCACAGTAAGTAATTCCGATGGTATTCTACTATGAAAGGTTCAAAGCTACGACTATCTATCCAGATGCAACATCGATCCGCCGAAAGATTGCTAGAAATGCACCATGTGAGTGCGCCAAAATCTCTTTAAAGAGGGGATTATTGGAAATTTATTAACGTGAATAAAGTTAATCCTATTATTTATGACTCGAACAATTGGAGCCCCGCACATCGGAAACGTCGTTTCCACACACGTGCATACGTTGTACCAATGATAGTAAATTTCCTTAGTGAAAGAGATATTGGTACGTAAATGGAATGTTTGAGACATGAAATAATAGACGGTTATTGGCCAAATGATGAGTGGTTCACGTTGGTAAATGAAGGAAGAAGTGTACGATGTGTAAAAGATGAAACGAGTCAGAAATCACCGCGGAGCCGTGAAGGGCCGCAGCGCCTTCAGCTAGTGTCGCGCGGCGGTGGCGATGAGTTCTTTGGAAGTCAAGCGCGCGGTGCCTCCCGATCGAGCGGCGCCGATAGCAGATTGCTTGATGAAAGATAGAAAGTTTCTGACTTTTGGCTGATTTTGGAGCATTGATCATCTATTACTTGACACTTGAATTCAGTCATTATTTGGCTGAATTATAACCTCTCAATAAGTGTTATTAAAATGGCTTTGATTGTCATTAGTTGGCTAGATGAGAGGTTATCTTACACACACTATAAATTGAGGTCTTAGGCTCAATTGAAGAAGACACTTACATTCAGAAAATTCTGAGAATTTCTTCCTCTCTAGTTTTCTTTCACACACTCAAAAGATTCTTCTTTTTAGTAAACATTTGGGTTTCCTTTGCTCAATTATTTATTGCTGTTTTTTCTTGGGAAACAAGTTGTCAATCACCGTAAAATGATACATACGGGGCAATATTATCTTAAGGTGAGAGTGAATATCACTCGACTCAACAAAACCCTTTCTTTGTTCTTATTTCCAGAAATTGTAATCCTTATTGTTGTTACTCACTTCCCATTTCCTTGTATCCACCATTGTATCTCACAAATTTTCCTCTAATTAATTTTCCGAAATGATATTATTAGGGAAAATAAACCTGAACTACCTCTAAATTAAAATGAAAAAATGAGTATTTTATCTTTTTATCAGAGTATAATCATAAAAACCTGGCCCTTTATTAAACAAATAACTAAATGAGATACGTATCTTCTTTTCCATGCAGCAGAATCAGAATAAGAGATTCAGAATTAACTTATAAAATGTTTATAATCTTTACACTTCTCTTAAGTTAATTTAGCCTTAGCCTATACCAAAAGGTGCGAACCCTTTAAGGTTCCAAAGAATCAAGATTTTTTTTTTTGAAAAACTACTCCTACGTGAGTATATATACTCATCCCACGTTACTCATTTAGTTAATCAAATTTTGATTGCGATTTTCTGCATAAATAAGATTCTTTTTTTGGAGATCTAACAAGTCCTGGCTTTTAGGTATATACTCTACAATTAATGACTGCATTTCTTTATGAATAAATATGCAAATGCACAATGGTTAAAGCAACTATATGTTAAAGCATTTATTTTACGAATCAGACAATAATCTCAATTAATCGTGACAGTAAAATCAATACATCACTTAATATATAGTATATGTCGAAGCTGCGATATACACAATACAAAGAAGAGTTGTATTTTGTTTTCTAGGTGCAAAATGCCAAAAATATGTAAGTGGTGTAGTTAATTGATTAGCATTACATTACACCCAAATTCTGCATTGACTTATTCGGATAAATTATATTTTAGACGGTGGACTTTAGGGTTAGAATTTTATTTTCATAGCTAGCAGGAAAAGAAGAGATTATAAATACCTGTCGTCGCCAACTCTCATGCATTGTTGAGTTGTCCCAAATATAAACATACTTACATGCATAAACACGCTTTCTTTGAGTATAATCTATATACTGAGTAGACCTAGTTGAAAACAGACAGTAGGAGTTATATTTAAAGGGGAGTGCACAAAAGAACATAAACAGTAGCTTTAATTAATTTGCAACAAATCATGTTCATAAAATACTACCATAATCATGCTTACTTAAGGGATGACATTAAATACTAAGTAAAGGGGCCTGAATTGTTTTCTAAGGTTATCTCTGGATCCAAATATTCAAATGATTTCTAATCCTCACAACTCACAAGTCTTTTTTTTTTTAAGTCAATAAATACAGTCTTGATTCAGGTTTTAGTTTATGAATCCTGAATAGATTATTATAGAATTACAAAAACAAAGGTTTGAGATCAACTATTGAATTCTGTTGAATACATAACTATAACGGTGGCTCCACCCCGTGAATAAATATATTTATAACAACTCATCCTTAGATGTGACAATGGATTAAGTCAATTAGCGTTTTTTCTTTATTTATGCGAGAATTACAAAACATAAGAATGTAGCCAAGCTAATCCACATTACGAAATTGCAATTATAGGGGGAAAACGATTTTTTAAAGGGTTTTATGTTAGAGCCCCCCAAGAAAATCAATTAAGCGGACTTAATTACGAGTTTTGGCATTTTCAAGCCAAGTACTAATTTAATATTTGTCATGAGTCATGAAATCTTTTTGGCAATTATGAAAGTGAAGAGATAAGGAACATGCTGGCTAGATCAATACATTTGGTGGTTAATTTAGAAAACAAATTGCAATTATTGTCTCAGCAAACTACAAGAGCAGTATTGAATTATGATTATCCGTATCATATACTACTAATAAATAATAATTATTCTCCTAATCATTTTTATGACCCTTGGCTCTTCAAGGTTTTTGCGACCCTTTGCTAATTACAACTCGTTGCTTAATCATCCTTGGATGAAATACCCCGAATGAATAAGAAATATAACTGTAGAATCAGTATCTCATTATATTCATATTGTAAACTGGTTTAGGAAATAAAGATAATTGATTAAATAGAGAATCTTGTGACATTTTCTTTTCCCTTTTTTTTTCTTGGAGAAGATCGGCATTTTATTCTAGCATGAAAAGCCACAGCTTTAATTGGATTATATTTGCAAACGATATGACATTAAAAGCATTTCCCCCACAAGCACAATTATTTGCAATTATATATATAGCCTAATCTTGGTAGGGAGAGATTATAATTGTGGGCTTGTGGCACCCATGTGTTCGACAGAGGTTTAAATATCAAGAGAGACCTATAGCGATGATGTAGATCTTTTCCCATGTTTAAAAGTTATGGAAATCTAATATAGATTTTAGGATTGACAAAACATTAGACTATTTTATCATTTATAAAATTTAGATAATTGTTATGAAATAATAAGATTAGAATAAAATTAGAACAAGAATATTGTGGAGAAAGAGAGGAGGGTTCTTTATTTTTCTTGAGGGATGTAATACAATGAGGAAAACATCTCTATTTATAGGGTCTAAGTACCTTGGTCTAACCCTAACTTTCATTGTAGAGATAGACATTCGTAATAATAAATAATATTTATAACACTCCCCCTTGAATGTCCATTTCAATAAATATGCTTCAGACATTTTGAATCCTTCAAAAAAATTCATATAAATTTTGTCACGTAAGCCATATAGGCTGAGATAATTTTCATTTACACGACATCTTCTAATGTCAGGACTGTAAGTCCAGTAAATTTACTCTTACTAAGATACATATACTTGATAATTATTTCTACATCAATATGCTTTAAGAGACGTAGAATTCAGATCCTCATAATATTATACAATATTGTGCACTATATTGTATCAAATATATCGTCGACGAGATATCATTTTGTATCAGTTTGCAATTAGACATAACGTATTAAGATTTTATCACTTTATTATTTTTCAGGTACCTGAACCTCGTACGAGATTTTATGAAGTGTTATGTCATAGGTTATTCAAGAGCACATTGCCTCCTTATTATGCTCATTTTGATCATTTGCTCCTCTCCCTTTTTCAAGGATTATTGTGTTATAACCGAATTGTCTACCATGCTTCATGCATGTTGTAAATCATGCCCTTCATGGACATTTAGGAGCATCTTGGAGCTGAAATATGAAATAGTTGGGTCAGCAAATGCTTCTAGCATTTGACTTGAATTATCGTTTGAACGAGGATCATACCGGTAGTAATTCACAATATATTTCTTAGCTTTTTATTCTCTCTACCCTTATGTTAGAAAAACTAACATAATTTTCACATTCTTTGAGAAATCCATCTGTGTGCATCGTGGTAGATTCATTAATCATATACCGCACAATGAAACTATTAGATGAAAACATTTTGTTCCTGACCTTGAACCAATTATGAGGGGAGAATTTATCATAATTTATTAGTCTGAAGCATACTAACATCGTTGTATACAATATATCATATTTCAGATCAACACATGAAGTTTTATTCTCATTCGCAATGGTTTAGCTATTTATCAGAGACATTCAACACTAAACCAGCATTAACAAGATAAATTATCTTGATTACATAATCTGAAAATTATATCTCAACTCAATTATTTTGAGCAAGCAACTTTGTAAATGTCAAGCTGCAGGTTGACAATAAACGTACATGTGACCGTCTTATCGATACATTTATTTAAGACATCACATAACAGGTGAACGAACCCTTATTCACCTTTTATATTTTTAAATTTAGAATTCAACTCCAACATTAGCTGGTGTAATCAACTTATCATGAGAACAAGCAAATTAATTCTTGAAGAATCTTCTAGTTCTTCAATATATTCTGAATACAAACTTAGCACATTAAATTTAAATCAGGACAACCAAAATTATCACGTCAATTGATAAAATTATTTGTACTAGTAAACTTTAAGTTTACCATGTCATGTGCTATTTGTTTTAGTAAACTTCTGGTTTACTATTACATGAATTCTATTTTGTACAATAAACTTCTGGTTTATCGTGACATGTGGTTTCATCATGCTCATATTTGTGCAATACAATTTGGAGAATAAAAAGGGTAATATTTCAAATACATATTCCTTACCCACTCCGATTTAGTCATCCAATCATTTATAGCTTCAATATGATAGTCATCTACTTTAGTAAACTTCGGGTTTACTATAACGTGCTTGAACATAACAACTTTGTATATTACAATCTAGAGCGAATGACATAATATATAGGCTCGTCGAGTGCGTATTTTATTCTCCTTAATCACATATATTGTTTGGACACTATTGATGTCATGATCTTCTAGATAAATAATGTCATGATCTTTTAGATAAATAGTGTCATGATCTTCTAGATAAATAGTTAGCTCTTCTGAGTACTTGATTATTAATTTTGTACAATAAAATATTGCTTAGATACTGCTGGTATCATAAAAGAAGTTATAGTTAGACACTGATGGTGTCATGAAGTAAATAGTAATCAAATGGACATTTAAAGACAATACAATTTATAAATGATGAAAAGTAAGTTCTAAACTTTAGTATTTCATACATCTTATTCAGGAAGAATACCATTAACATTCGAGTATTTATCATCAAAGAAGCTACAGTAACCATAGTATATCAATATGGTTATAATAGATAGTATTCTACACAATTTGTATCCTTTTGCCTTAGAATGATACATAATCAAATTATATTTGATGATTTGACATACGACAGATATGTACAACAATGACTTTTATACACAAAATAACATTTCTCTAACAATACAACATCATGTGATCAGATTTCTTAATTAATTACCAACTGCAGATATTCAGTTTTAGAATGTCAATTTCATCTGCATATGCCATGATATCAAATTCTTAAGAGGGTATTAGAACTTCATAGTATATCAATAATACCGCATTTAAGCATGTGTATAATTTGATTTTGACGAAAAATATAAACAATAAAAAAAATAGTACGGTGAAGCAAGATATGCTAACAACTATTAAGAAAGAAAAGAAATATGCTAACATACTGAATCACAAAATAAAGAGAGTTTACACTTGATAATTCGAAGGGTCCTTTTGGCCATAAAAATGTCATTGCCCTTAGAAAGATTTTATCATTTCAATTAGTATAACTCTTCTCAATTCTCATAAGGAATATATTTGATATCCGTGTATATGATGATTTTATTTCTTAAAATGTGAGCATCATTATCACCGAGAGTAAAGTTTTACTAATTCGAGAGTAAATTTGAGAGACTTCTTGTCAAAGAATAAATTTTGAATTTAGTAGTTCATGAGTAAATTTGATTTACTACTTCAAGAGTAAAAATTAAAGTTTCTACTAATTCGAGTAAATTACAGAGACTTGATGCTTGGGGATTAATTTTAAATTCACTACTTCACGAGTAAATTTGATTTACTCTTCATGAGTAAAATTTAAAGTTTCTACTACTGAGAGTAGAGTTCAATGTTCTACTACTTTGGAAGTGAAGTTCAAAGATTTACCACTTAGGAGTAAATTCAAAGTTTTACTACTTTCAAAGTTCTACTATTTTAGTAGAGTTTAAAATTGTTACTTGAGAAGATTTACGAGTTTGATACTTCGGGAGCAAAGTTCTAAGTTTGCTACTCCAGGAGCAAAACATAAAATATTTAGAATATTATTTCTCAATTATCCTACCTCTTCTGGAGGTGGGTCATGATATTTTTTACAATAAAGGGCATGTATATCTTTATAATCTATACTAATCATCACATTCACTTCAGAAAATAGATCTGTACTTATAACATTCATCAGAAGTTTTCATTCTTCAGGAATGAAACATATCTCAACACACCTTAAACATATCAAATAGTGATAACTTAGAACTTCTTTAAGATCTTGCTACTTCAGGAGAAAATCGAGACATACATATGATGTAGAGAATTTTCTCTAACGCATCTTTAATTGTACTCACAATAGATCTACAGAAATATTACCACTTCTGGTGATTATAGACATAAATAAATTTAATCATGAGAATTAAAAATATTGTCACTTCTAGTAACAACATATTTCTTATAGGTTTATGATTATTATGAACTCTACTGGAGTTCACGCGAACCATTAATAAGTTCATCCCAAATCAAGGGCAATTAGACAGAGAGTATTCTCAATTAGACAGAGTAATAACAAAGCCCCTCACACAGAAAATTCACCGTTTACATATTGCTGTTAAGAATCCTTCACATAACATATTGACTAATTATACCCAAAGAAAGACCATGTTTTAGTAAGTGGGTGAATAAGATATATAGCCAGTTATATTTATGCATAAGCACATAAAGTAGCAATGGAGTAGATATACAAGACCTTAACAATGATGTGATGATTTTTCTTTTCTTCAAAGGGAAAATCGGTGAATTTCTGGATATATAGTAGTAGTGTAGTACTACTTCTTGCCCAAAGGAAATAACGCAGAAGAAAGATATAGGAAATTCCAATACAGATATATACAATTTAAACGTAAGAAATATCAGAGTAAATTTAAGTGGCATTTGTTTGAACCTTTTCAAAAACTCGAAAATTTTGTTTGCAAACTCAATTCTTGAAATGTTTTCCAAATATACACCTAAGTAGTCAGAAAACAATAAGATATAGGAAACTTATCTCGAATTAATGTAAAGAGAGTGCTAGGTGCACATATATATTACTCGATTTCCTTCACTTATTACTGTGCAGAGTCAAGATCAAAATGATTATGTGAAAAAGAATACAATAAGTTGCTCAAGGACACTCTTTAATTTAGTGTGGTAGAAGAAGAGAGTATGCACACTCTAAATTTGTTTGTTTGAGCAATGATCAAAAAGTGTTAAAATTGGTAGCGACTCAATTTAGCTGCTTATTTTCCGTATTTGAGTAGAAATAGTGCAATTAATGTAAGAAAAAGGCCACAAAGCAAGTTGCCATATTGCTGCAAAATACCCCTTTTTTTCACATGAAAAATTCAATTCCAAGCTCTTTTTTCCTTTTCCTGTTCTTTTGTGAAGCAAAAAGACAATTTCCAAGAGATAGAGTCGATTCATCAAGTGCATTTTGAAATGAAATCAAATATGTGGTCAAACGTATTAATATTTCACTTGGTAACCACACGAGGCTCCGAAAGGCTACATATAATGAAGGCAAAATGGCCAAATATCTGGCATGAGTAGCGATTGGTGTATGCTTGATGGTAGCGGGGCCATAGTCGCGAGTTCGATCCTGCATAAACCTTCTTGGTTGGCGCATCACGCGTGAACTGCCAAGTGTAGTTAATCGGTGGCGTGATTTGCGGTATTGCGTCGTGGGGTTTCTGTCTTGTATTTCGAAAGTAGCGGTGCCGGATTCGCCGTCAAAAAAAAAAAAAATGGCCAAATATACCACTTTACTTTATTTTATTAGTCAGATTTATCCTCTAATGGTGATTGTGAACAAATATACTCCTACCGTCTATAAAATTAACACATGTACCACCTATTTGGATGGAAAATTACAAATCAAATTAAATTACCCGATTTTAAAAAGATTACCCAATTCGTGACCTGTCCGTTTTCATCTTCTTCTCCAAGAAAAATGCTCAATTTTTTTTTATTCAATTTCCTTTAATTCTCAATCAAATGAGCTCAAATTTGATATGTAACTCTCTCAAAATTCAATAAACAAATCTCAACCACTAATTTCTTCAAACAAACATTGAATCAACAAAATTCATTTCCAATTTTTTTCTTCAAGCTCATATCGATTATGAAGCATGATATTCGACTGTTAACATGCCAGAATAAGGTTACCTAATCATTGAGTGTCCTAATTATTAACAACATAGAGTTATGACAACTGAATGAATAAAAGAAGAAACAAACTTCACTGAGTTCACAGGGAAATGAAGGTAAAATAAGGATACCACATAAAAATAGTGGGTCCTTGATACAATATCGTGTGGGATTGTGGTGAGAGAATTAACGAGAGTTAAAGATAGTTAGTTAGTTAGTCAAAGACTTAGTTAAAGAAGTAGTTGTAAACATGTAAATATATGAAATAATATATTCTCTATTCATAATTAGAATATTTTCATATATTGTGTAAATATAATTATGATAAGATTCATATTGTATAAGGGATGAACATTGTACTCTATATATACCTTGATATTAATGAAAGACTCTCTAAGGAAGATTAATATCATCTTACAGTAGTTAACATAATGAATGCCTAACTAACTAAATAATCTATAAATACAATCACATATACATTGTATAAATTACTTCTTCAATGAATAATAACATCTCTGCACAATTCACTACATCGTTCTCCCTTTAATTTCTTCTTCTTAGCATTCTTGTACATTGCATACGCAACTTCTATTCTTATATTGTGATAAATTCATCTGTCATTTGAAGAATTTAACATTGTATCAGAGCTTGATCAAATGCTCGATGATTGTATTTCTTCCGCAAGAATATTGAAGACAATCTACTAGTTAAGTTGCAGGTTTTCTTCGTCTGCAATTCCGTTTCTGCAGTTCTGTTCTTCCTTTCTTATTTGGTTTCTGTTCTATAAAAGTTTGTAGAATATTATATCATCTAGTTCTTTATATTAAATCTCATCTTGATTCTGGAAATCAGACTCATCTTAAGTTTTGATAACTTCTTGACATATAAACTTAAAATTATTGTCACACAGAAATTCATTGAGATTACTAAGATCAAAATATGTGTCTATATTGTTCTTGAGATTTATCTCTTCTTCTTAGTTCTGAATTGTGTATCTGAACATCCAATCTATCATCTTCTTAAATCCCTGTCATCTGATAAAGTCAGATTCCATCACAACTGGTAATATAAATACATCTCAGTAGTCAAATCTGAATATTAACTCAAGTTTACAACTTCTGAACATATCTTGAGATTGTATGATAGACTACCTGTCTTACAATGGACACAAATTCACCTATAACTGAAAACACCAATCCAACAGTGAGAAGAAATCCTGAAATCACTGCAACAATAGACCACAATCATCCACTATTTCTTCAATCATCAGATATGAGTGGTGTATCCCTCATATCTTTTCAATTACTTGGTTCTGAAAATCATGCACTATAGAGCAAATCTATGAATATTGCACTTCTTGGTAAGAATAAACAGGGCTTTATAAATGAAAAATGCAAGAAAGAAAATTAAAAAGAAGAAGAGTGGTGGGATCAATGATATAGAGTTAATGCAGCAGTTCAGGCTTGTTTGATGAACTCAGCGTCAAATGGATTACTTAGTGGGGTAATGTATGCAGACCCAACTTATGAAGTATGGAAAGGCTTAAGAGAAAGATTTGACAAAGTAGATGAGTCAAGAACTTATGATCTACACAGATAAATAGCCACTTTAACTCAAGGAAGTTCAAGTGTGGCTGAATATTTCTCCAAACTCAAGACATTGTGGGTAGAGTTTCAGTCTCTAGTACCTCCCCCTAGTTGTGGATGTCCTAAGTCTAAAGAGTTTGTAGAATATCTCCAAAGACATAAATTATATCAGTTTCTAATGGGGTTAAATGAGAACTACATGCAAGCAAGAAGTCAAATCTTGTTAATGTCTCAATTGCCTACTGTTAATAAGGCATACTATATGACTACTAGTGATGAGAATCAAATCTATTCTTGCTAAATATCTTGGCTTGTTAGGTGTTGGTCCTAATGGATTTGGACATAATGCAGTCATGACCCTACTGCAATATATTCTAGAACTAGTACAAACCAACAGAAGTTCAAGAAAAACTATAATCTGTATTGTGAAATCTGTAAGATGAAGTGTCATACCAAGGAGTACTTTTATAAAGTGGTTGGGTATCCCTCAAGTTTCAGGACAAAAAAAACATGCTGCTCACAATGTGTTCAGATGACTATGAGGATAGGACTGAAAAATATGTAAAGTCGGTGGCATGAATGATAAGTCTACTGCAGGAACAAATTCAGAACAATGGTAAGTTACAGGAGCACCTATTTTTTCTAAAGACCAGTATGAGCAGATTGTACAATTATTGAGTAACAATGTGAATGCACAATCTAACATGATTCAATCTACAACTACTCATCCACAAGGGTCAAATACTACTCAGTCATCTGCAAATGCAGCAGGTATGAATAGTCATAAATCTTTTTCAGGTAGCCTATACTTAAACAATGGATTATAGATGCATGAGCTACTATTCACATGGTTTCTGATATACAAATACTAGATAAAGCTACTAGAATTATAAACTCTCTTGAATCGAGAAAATACATTTACCTAATGGAGAGAAAGTAAGTGTAACAAAAAGATAGAAATAAAGACACGAAAGAAAAGAAAATAAAATGACTCAAAGACACTGATCAATTTGCTGCACAATTGTCACTTAGAAAAGCACGAAGGTTAGTAGGATAATATGCAGGAACATATAGCATGACCTTTTAGCATTCTAAACACTCAAGTCAGATATTTCGCAAATTCAATTTAATCATGCTCAATGGAAGTAAAAATATCTAACTATGCATGTTAATTTCAAAATCATATGGTCTGTTCACTTGTTATTCTCCACTAATCATAGATACACATATTAGAGATCTTCAGGTCTTTTCAGGGTTGTAATGTAGGCTTAGGCAGGGGTAGGTAAAAATAGACATTTAGGCTCAACGTACGTACCATAAGCTCTTTTGCTTTCAATTCTTCCATTTTCTTTTGATTCTCTTTTTCACCTCATACCTATCTTTTCTCTTCTTTTGTTTTGAGAGAATGAGGTGTATGATGAATAACAGGCACCCCTAAACTTAGGCTTTTTGCCTATTGATTTTTTTTTTCCATTGGGGTGCATCAAAATTGTTCACTCTCTTTTTGTCTCTTTTTCAACACTTTATATTCCAAACACATCAATTTCTTCACTTATGACACAAGTATGGAATTATAGAGTGTCAAAGAAAGATCTTATTTTTAGGCTCAAAGGGTCTGACTAGGGATACAATTTTAATGTCAGGGATAGGTAAAAAAAATGGTATGAAAGGGCTAACAAAGAAATGTCTGAGTCATATCCCTAACATGCATATCCTAACTATTTCGCCTCAAATAGCAAGCAAGCAGACACATGCGCTTAATCATTAACAATGCATAAATCAAGCAAGATACCCCAAATAGTTCGATTTCATGAATTTTTGACATATCTATCCTAAGTGTTCAGATTTTCTGCTTCTAATTCCATTACATTATCCCACTTTACTTCATTAGGCGTTTCAAGTAACTACAGGATGCATGATCTTAAAAAAATTATGACTCAAAAATACTCAAAAACACACAAAACAAATCACAAAGACTCAAAATAATAAAATAAAATATAAGACACCCCCCAAACTTAATCGACACATTGTCCCAATGTGTGTAGACTAAAAATAGGGACAACTTACTGACACAACACAGAGGTCATAATGGAAGTGCAGGAGGAAAAATTACGGAATATGCACGAATGCGGGTTTACGAACCTTGGCGCCACGGCACGAGATTCGGCGCCGGCGCCCAAATCTGCGACTCTGAAGTTCCGGCGCCACGACGCTGATTCTGGGCGCCGTGGCGCTGAGGATGACTTTTCTTCTTTTTTTTCCAGCGTTTTTACTCCTTTTTCCTCAGAGTTAGCTTTCAGTCCACCTGTCATCCAACAACACAAAACAAGACCGTGAGACTGTTCAAGACAAAATAAAACAAACTAAAGACAAAAATCAAACTAACATAATTAAAAACATTAGGTTTCCTCCCAACAAGTGTTGTCTTTAACGTCTTTTAGCGGACGCGATTAACGCTACTAGTGCCTGGAGGCTCTTTCTGCGAACTGCTTGCAATCCGCATCGTTATTGTTGCAGGTCTCACTTCAACTACAACAATTGCTCCAAACAAGGGCCTCAGATATAAGATTATCCCCCAAGTAAACAAGGCAGACTTGTCTTCTAGGCTCTCTATAATGTAGGGATCAGTGAAACTGCCTACATCTCTCAAGTTTTGGGGGTGCCCTTGATGGTATGGACTTTAGTTGCGGTCGGCAATGACCTTTGGTGTAGTCTTTTCCGCAATAGGGTGGTCTCGGTGACCTTCTTTATCTACACCAACTATCTCTCCAAATTCTTCAACAACTTGTTGTGGTTCAGTTCCACAATGCTCACCATTCCTAAATCGGGTCACTTGGTGGACTTTCTTGAGGTGTAATGGTTACCATGTCCATCGTTGCCCGATTTGTGGTTCCCAATTCGAATGCATTCCGTTGGAGTTTCCAAGTTACGAAGTGGGGTCTTACTTCCACCATGAATTGAGTTTGGGCGGTTGTGAGTGCAACAATCTTGCTCTCAATTAAATGCGGCTCCTCGGACGGGCTGAATCTATGGTATTGAAATTGCCCGAGGATTACGTTGGGTGAGCACGATTAAGGCTTCTGCGGCTCGTTTCGATCTTTACGTGGAGCATGTGGGTTAACTTCATTGATGATATTCTTTGCGGTGGATAGTAGTCGTGAGTACTCATCACGATAGTAGTAGTAGTCCGTGTTCCTATTTTTTTAACCTGCAAACTAAGAAAAACAACAAAAGGTGATAAAAAGATGCTCGCAGAACAAGTTAGAAACTTGTTCTTGGAGCAACCAAATTAGAAATATGAATACATAAATCGATATTGAAAGTACGTCAGTCCCCGGCAACGGCGCCAAAAACTTGATGTAAGATTTATACACACGCTTAACGCAAGTGCACGTATCGTTACAAGTAATATAGTCCAGGTAAGACCGAATATCGTCCTCAGGGACTGGTTTTCAAGTACCGATTATCTATACTTTAGTTTCTATTTGGTTAACATTAATTGAGTTGGAATTCTAAACTAATAATGCAAGAAATAAACTAATTATGAAAATACTTTGATTTAAATCAGTTATGATGGAGAATTAGGGCTTCCAAGATCATCAACTATCCACTCTATTCAATCCTTAATACAATTAGACTAACTTCTTCTTCTACGTTAAGATAACAGGTTAACTAGGCGGTTTTATACTCTGTTAAGGTAATATAAACACTCGACCCCAATGGAGAACCATACATCTTTCGATGATAAGATTGACTACAAAGGAGGATTAAAGCGATAACCTATTAAGCTACACAAGTATCGAGTACTTTAGTCCACGATTTAAACCTATGTTTATTCAACTATAACATATTCACAATCTCCCTTTCGGATTTGATTAGAACTCATATAAGTGATGATAACTAGTGATCGATTAATTATCAAGCAATCAAAGCAACTATTGAATAAATCTTAAACAAGTGAAGAAGAAATCAACTAATGTATTACTTCATGAATAAGAGTTTCAAGAGAATCACAAGGAAATCCCTAAATAAGTAATTAGCTCCTAGGCATAGTCACACTAAGAACTAATACAATCTCCATACATGAACTGAAATAAACAAAGCAAAAAGAAAGAAAAGAAAATACTTGAAAAGCCTCCAATATTAGCCTCCTAAGTTGTGTTGTATGTACAATGATGAATGAATCCCCTTTCTAGAGAATGATGTAGAGAATATATATAGCCCCAGAATCCTTTAGGTCAAGGGTTAGGGATTATGTAGGTAGGAAAAGTTATACCTTTTGGACCCTGAAAACGTGTCAAATTCGGCCCAAAACGTCAAAAATACCGCGTCGGCGCGTGTAGCCTGCGATCGGGCGCCACGGCGCTGAAAATCGAGAGTTTCGGACAACCCAGTGGTCGGCGCCGGCACTGCTGCCGAGCGCCGCGGCGGTGGCGATTCTTAACCGTCGTCCGGTTTTCATCGGGCCGTCGATCTTTTCTATACTTTCCGGGACTTCTTAGACTTCATTTATTGGCCCCTTTGAGTGTGCAATTCCATCTCAATTAAGCTCATTTCATCTTATTTTCGTCATTTCTCCATTTCTGACTGATGTGACACAAAAGAAAAGAAAACGACCCTAATGCTATACTAAACATAAATGAAATGAGTAAAATACTAACTAAAAATGACTCAAAATGTGTATATAAAATACACCGATCAGTGTCACAACTTACCAGAGAATTACAGTGTGCAACCACTTTCTATCCTGATTTCTGCTTATTTCAGGATCTTTAGAATGGGAGGGTGAAAGAGATTGATAGACTGCAAGATGGTTTATACATATTAGTAAATCAACCAATGGGAAAAAATCTAAGTGATCATTTGAAGATAGGACTAAATGTGAGAAAAATTAAGGAGCATGCTGCAATGCCTGAGGAAGAAATAAGATTGTGGCACAGAAGACTTAGATATACATCTAGCATTGTTTTAAGAAAAGTAATTAGAGAACAATCTGATGTTGTTGCTAGTACTATAAAGAATTGTAATGTGTGTTCATGTGCTAAACAATGTAGACTTTCTTTTTCAGTTAGTAATAATAAAAGTACTTCTAGCTTTGATCTTGTTCATATGGATGTTTGGGGACCCTATAAGGTACAAACTCACAATGGTCACAAATATTTTCTGACTATAGTAGATGACTTTACCAGAATGACTTGGATATACTTGCTCAAATTTAAGGCAGATGTATGTATTGTAGTTAAACAGTTCTTAACCTTTGTGCTTACACAGTTCAATAAAACAATGAATATAATTAGATTTGATAATGGAACATAATTTGTTAATGATATATGCAACAACTTATTCTTAAAACTAGGTATTATACATCAAAGATTTTGTGCTTATACACCTCATCAAAATGGTGTGGCTGAAAGAAAACACAGACACATACTAGAAATAACAAGAGCAATAAGATTTCAGGCTAACATTCCTTTAAAATTCTGGGGGTTGTGTGTACAAGTTGTTGTATACCTAATAAATAGATTACCCTCATCTACCACTGGAATAACATATTATGAGAAACTATACAAGAAAAAAAACTTCTATTGATCACCTAAAAGTATTAAGTTGTTTATGTTATGCTAAAGACCTGACAATAACTGATAAACTACTACCAAGAGCAAAAACTTGTGTTATGATGGGATATTCTGAAGCACAAAGGGATATATTTTGTATGATATAGAAAACAAAATATTTTTTGTGAATAGATATGTGAGTTTGAAGCGAGTTCCATTTCAAAGAAGAAGAATAACGGAACAATAGACTTTTACGAACAATCGATTGGGGTAAGTCAGATAATGACTCTTTTATTTCAAATATATATGTCTAGATCAATACATGGTTCTCAGACTAATACAGATGAAGAGTCAAAACAAACATGTCATCTACTAGAAAATCTTTAACTTGAAGAATCAGACCAAATACCTTCTACACCAGAAAATGTGCAACTGTTAGGCCGATTTCCAAATTGTCCATGCAAGTGTACGTATCGTTACAATTAATATAGTCTGGTAAGATCGAATATCATCCTCAGAGACTGATTTGCTATTTTACATAAAATCGCTATATACGATTGGCTTTCTTCTACGAATGAGTCAATTGTAACCATAGAGCAAGCAATCCTTCTCTTTAAGATAGGTAAGGATCTTCGAGTCAATCTAGGAAAGACAATCTTCCAATAGATTGTAAACTTAGCTGAAAAAGACTCAAATCAAATCTTACCTTTCCCCTCCTTGATCTTTAAAGTCCTTACATCTCAAGGGTTCAAACCACCAAAGAAAGATATGATAAACAAAGAACCTGAGGTGTATGTTGTTAATCACACAGTACTGAGAATCACGAACAAAATCATTGATCTACCTTGGAGAAAAGAAGTTGGAAGTGAGGATGTTGCTAGAAATGTTCCTGACATTCCAGGCAACATGTCGCAGTCAATACTGTCTACTGCCTGGTTGGTAAGAAAAATTGCAAAGATCAACTCGCAGATAGATGGAGTTGATCATGTCAGGGCAGCATTAGTTCAAGCCAGAGACCACTTTCTGTTTTTACTTTCTTTCCAAAAAGGGAAAGATGATGATGATACTATACAAAGGGAAAAAGAAAGAGAGGAAGCATGGGGAGGTAAAGCTGAAGCTGGACAGACAAATGAACAAGCTGAAAGCAGTAGGGCTGCATCTATGCGAAGAAGATCTCGTTGATCACCTGGTACTGGTGCAGGGGGGATATATAGTGAGAAGAAGTAGAAAGAGGCTGGAATCTACTACTTCTGTCGAACTTCTGAGAAGACTGATGTCGACGAGTTGTTATGTCTGAGATGCTGCTGTCAGAGACTGTTGCTTTTGCTACTAAATATGGTGTTGAATGATGGCTAAGGCTGTATGATCCATTCTAAACATTGGAAGGTTTTTTAAGACAATCTTTGATCTTTTTTGGGTTGTAAAGTTCTATGGATGACGATTATTTGAATACTGCCATGGATGTTTATTTTTTCTAATCCTATATGGTATATATATGTGTATATTGTATATGTTTTGTTTCACAAGTTAAGGGGGAGCATGAATGTTGTCGTCGCTATAAGTCACTTGCACTTATTCGATTAGGTTTTGTGAAGAAAGACAAAATGAGGAATAATGTTAATGTTAAGTTTTGTGTCATAAATTTTTTCCTAACATATAATTTTCAGAGCTAAGTTAAAATAAAAAAGTGTTGGACCAAATGTCTTGACATTTGTGGCGACGATGCAATGCTTGTTTTGCCTATCTTCACAGACCGTTTTTCAGGAAACTATGACTGATTTTATCACATGGCAAATTGCCTTGGCAATGAGTCTTTAAAGCAGATTAGGATCGATGAAGACCAAGTCCAAGTCAAGCATAGCTTTAGGAGCAAGAAGAGGAAGAAACAGTCCACGCATTTAGAAATTTTTTAGCCTTAAGCTACTGCTCACGTGCTCCATAATTGGATCAATCTACACAACAGTCGAGGAGTCTTTCAAGGGAAATCTCTACTATAAATAGAGAGGTCACTTCAAGGATTCCAGATCCAGAAAATCACAAGAGAAAAGATCGAGAGAGCTCTCCAGATTATAAGATCGAAAATTAGATCAACAAGTGTTGCCTGTAATTGTGACAACATTCTGTACGACATTACAAGTGCTGCCTAGATTCTAGATTTGTTCTTTCATTGAAGCAATTGTAATGAGGTGTTGATCACTTCTATTTAGATAGATTTTTCAGGCATAAGTCATCTGCGACTTAACCTTTTTATTCCTTTTGTATCTTCTTGTAACATTGTAAGAAAAGGAATTTATTCAATTGTATATACATATATACAATACATTTGGTCATTGACCATCATGAGTTATATTAATATATAACCTATGAAAATTAAACCTTTGTGTTCCTTATTTTATTCCGCTGCATTTTCAACTCTTTCAAAGATTTTCATAAGTTTTATCTTAGTGTCGCCACTTGTGTCAGATGACATTTCTGCTGGCATTCGACACTGTTTCAGCATACTAGTGTTATCTGTTTCGCTGTTTGTATTTATTTAATCCATAGTATAACTACCGGGACCCAACAGTTATGTAAGAGTGATGCTGATTCAATTTGATATGTTTTATTATTTGAAACCAAACACATTTTACGTTGAAAATTGTAAGAATTAATTAATAATATTCCAATTAATAATTATGATTATTATAGTAAATGTAATATCTTATGTATATGGTAGAGAAATTATAATAGATTAGGAGGCTTGATTTTAGCATATCTTATCTTATTCTAATTTTCCTACCATATTTTCAATCGCATGTATTTATTATAAGCTATTAATAAAAATAACAATTTATACAACCTTGCCGTGAGATAATGTTTGAAGTATAAACTATTATAAAGTGTGATCATATGCACTTACTATTGGTCTACTATTTTTTTTTATTAAACACTAAATGAAAAAAAAAAGTCGGGGAAGTAATATAGAAAGAGGGGGGATAAAGATAATGCAACAGAGGGAAAATTTGCATGTAATACAAAAAAAAATTGAAGATTCGACAGATCTTTCAACAAAAATAATAGAAGGCTTATCTATTTATATTTTTATGCATTTAAAATCACAATTTAGTAATGAATATTACATTTTTATTATAAATAAAATATAATAATAAAATAAATTAATTAAAGCACCCTCAAAGTATTACTGATAGGTTTTAAAAATTTAAGAATTTTGACTAATAGATCATAAGTTTAAGAATAAAAAATTATTTTAGGAGTAATAATATATTTACGGTATGTTAAAGGGGAAAGTAATGGATAAGACATTAAGCTTAGTGCCAATTAATAAGAAAATCATATTACCAATATAAAAATAATTAATTACTTTATAATGAAATAAAGAAATATAAAGACCAAACAGGTTATCGATCACTATATGATCGTATCCTTTAATTTCATTACAAAAATTGTTATTGCACATATTGCATATAGCAATTGAAATTTGTTAAAACAAAATATGATTCAATGGGGTCAAACAAATCGTATCATAATTTGAAAAAGATAATATTTTTAATGACCCCTCGCATCGCGTTATGTATTTAAATAATTAAAAAATACTTTATTATTATACATGATTTAGGGAGAGGATGAGGAGTATGAGTCCACATAAATTCATTGACATACCTAGAGATACGTCATTTCTTTTGAGTGTTAGAATCAATTATATAAATAAGTAATTATGAATTGTGAAGGAATTAATTCCTTAATTATTTTTATTGATTGAATATATATATACAAGTTATAATAGAAGAATTTTATTTCTACTTTACCTCTAAATTTCTATTCTACATGAAGAATAACTATACACTTATGGTAATGTTACAATTCTAATTAGGGTACAAGACTAATATAGAAAATAGACCATTATACAAAACTGGAGCTCACTTCCGTGGGCAGGGCCACGACGATGTGTCCTAAGGGTCGCGGCGCTGCTGACTATTTTTGGACACTGTTTAATACACCCCCGCAGTCATAGCGGACGATCATCGTATGCTGAGACTGTCTCTAAAATCTTCAAAAATGACTGAGGAAAGACCCTTTGTAAATATGTCTGCAATTTGATATCTTGAAGGGACATGGCAGACGTGTACTTGTCCTTTAGCTACCTTCTCTCAATCAAAGTGAATATTCATCTTTATGTGTTTAGTACGCTGGTGCTGAACTGGATTACCAGAAAGGTAGATGACACTTATATTATCACAATACACCAATGTAGCCTTCTCAATAGGACAATGAAGATCTAACAGTAGATTTCGTAACCAACATGACTCAGAAATCACATTCTACCCCTCGATACTCGGCCTGACTTGGCGTGGCGTGGATTGACGTTTGGCGAACCGTGAGATCGGTTATTACCTAAAAACATGCGATAGCGGGCGTAGGCAAATGCGGTGTCAGGACAACCACCCCAATCAACATCGGTATAGGAGACCCGTGTAGACGTCGACGAAGGATACAAATGCAAGTCATACTCAAGTGTTCCCTGAATGTACCTAAAAATGCGTTTGAGCGCATTCATATGTTCAACTCGGGATCATGCATAAACAAACACACCGCTATACGGCATATGTAATATCGGTGGCGTGAGCGTCGAATCGAAGGCGCTGCAAGACTACGATGGCGGGTCGGATCCTCATGGAGAGCAGTACCGCGCTGACTTGGGTTTAGTATCAACTGGAGTAGAAGTGGACTTACATGATGACATCTCAACCCTCTCAATTATCTTTGTTGCATACTTCCTCTGTGATAAGAATAATCCACCTGCATGACGAGTTACAACAATTCCCAAAAAATAGCTCAAGGGGCCCAAGTACTTCATGGCAAACTCAGAACTCAACATTGTCATAATAGATCTTCTCAAAGCATCAGAAGAGGCAGTCAAGATAATATCATCCACATATAACAGTATATAAGCCATGGAAGAACCTCGACGATATATGAATAATGAATAATGAATTATCTGACCTTGTTGTGAGAAAAACCCATAGTCGAAACAAAATCAGAAAACCTCTTATACCAACCCCGTGGAGACTGCTTAAGCACATACAAGGACTTCTTCAATAGACATACATGATTAGGATATCTAGTATCCCTAAATCCCAAGGGTTAATACATATACACTGTCTCCTGAAGATCATCATGTAGGAAAGAATTCTTCACATCTAGCTGATGAATGAGCCATGATTTTGAAAGAGCCAAGCTGAGCACAGTGCGAATGGTAGCCGGCTTGACCACCGGGCTAAATGTCTCACCATAATCCACACCAACCTGTGAGTCTTACCATCACCTACAAGTCTAACCTTATGTCTCGCAAATGAACAATCAGAATTTTCCTTATGAACAAAAATTCACATAGACCGAATAATATTAACACTAGATGTACGGGGTACCAACTCCCACGTCTTATTATCATTAAGAGCATTATATTCCTCGGTCACGGCAATTTTCCAATTAGGGTCATTTAAGGCAGACACAAGATTACGGGGTAAGGGAGATTTAAGAACATTAGAATTCAAATTGAAATGTCTTTTTGGTTTAAAAATATCCCTTTGACTGCGAGTGATTGGACCATGACTTTGGGCTGGATTAGGTAAATTTTGAGAAGTCTCTGAAATTTTCGTTGAAGGCGCCGCGACGCCCTGGTCAAGGGCCGCGGCGCCGAAAGAACTGCAAGGCTCTCTAAAGTTTTGGCGCCGCGACACTGATGACGGGATTAGAGGTCCCTGTTCTCTGAAGTTTTAGCGCCGCAGCGCTTCCCCTAAGGGTCACGGCGTTGACGACATATTTCTAAAAAATCTAAAAAATGATAGAGAACATATGGGGAGATATCATCATCCAAAAAATCATAAGAAGTAAGCACGGGTTGTTCTACTTTAGAAAATGGAAATTAGGATTCATCAAAGAGGACATGACGACTAATGATGATTAATTTAGATGATAAATCAAAGCATTTATAACCACGGTAATGTTACACCCCGTATTTGCAGGGCATGCTTTAAGAACGTACGTAAGAACTCGCTAGTGTTAAAATTAGAGACTTGTAAAATTTTATCGGAATTGTGAAATTGTCGGAAAAACGTAATATTGTGACGAATGGGTGGGCGACACTTGTCACCCCCCTTATTGATGCCTTGGACGATTTTAGGCATGGCCAAAATGGTCATTGACCATAACCTTAGGATGACTAAGTCTTCCAATTAATTAGCTTGACAAAATTGACTAAGTCAAAGGGTCCTAAGTCTTGATATTTTAATTAGAGATCATCCAAACCACCCAATTGTTTGCATCTTGACCCTCCAAGGTTCTATATAACACTACTAGTAGCAAGACCAAGTTTGACACTTAGAAAAATTTCCAAGAATTTCAAGAATCCAAGGAGGTGCTCTCGGGTTAGGCTAGCTTCCCACAAGAATTTTTTTTGTTTGTTATCCAATAATCTTCCCACTTTAAACCAAGGTCCCTATGTGTATTGTAGGCATATCTCAATAGAAAAATCTCGGAAAAAGATAGTTTTCGGGTTAGTCGAAAGTGAAAACCTAGTGGCTTTCTAGGTTTTGGATTGGAGGTTTGAAGGAAAGTTGTTGGTGTGGTTCTAAGGGTATCGAGGTGGATTGAGGTGTCTTGATGAGGCTCACAGGTTGCTAAGGAGCAACTTCGGTTTTGAAGATTGGATTACAATTCGTTGAGGTATAATCTTGTTCTTTGAAAGTGTTACAAGATTATTTATATTGTTGTTGTTAACTTTACATGTTGCTAGCATGAAGTTGTTAAGTTGAAGTTTATAAGTATTATGGATTACTTGTAGCTTAAGTTCGAAATGAAAAGTAAGTCATGTTAAGTTGGAATACAATTTGATCGTTATTAGAATCGTCGCATGTAATTGACTTGAAGATTATAGTAGTTATAATTGGTTGCGACTAGATATCATGTTATGCTACCAAGTTAGGATTGAAATGGAAATTGGATAAGAATTAGTATTGTTGAACTCAGGTGGCGAATTTGGACTTGTAGTTTGTATTAGTTTGTTATTCATTTGTATTGGACCACCTTCAAATTGTGAGCCAATTGAAATTGTTTGGTTACTCATTTATCTTGAACTACCTTCTATATTGTTGTGAGCCAATTGGGGCTGTTTGGTTATTGTATTCGGCCTTGAAAAGGTGGCAAAGTGAGTAGAAACAAAGGAGGTCTTTGTCCGGTTTTCCGTAGAATTTAGCGACTTAGCACCTAGAATATTCTACGTATGAAGTAAGAGGTTAATGGACGTATGGTGACCATTATAGGTTGATGTACTAAGTATAGCGTATCCCACTTGAAGAATGGAATAGCTCAAGGTTGAAGTACTTTGGAGCATTTTGCTACTTGTCGACAATCGTCGCGAGGTATGTGAACCTCTTCCTTCCTTTGGCATGATTCTATGTATGGAATACACTTGTGGTATCATTTCATATTTCATTCTACTCTTAGAAGTTAAGAGGTAGTTGTGTGATTTACTCTATGTAGAACTTTTCCTATCTTTTGAGCATGACTAGTTGCATTATGTAGTGCGGTGAGCGTCTGAGACTATGACATTCTTTACTTGTTTTATGTAATGCCAAGTCGGGTGGGTTAGGAGATTAACTCACTTCTTTGAAAATAGTAAGGATGTCTTAAGTTGATTTTAAAGTTAGGGGACTTGAAGAGTTTTAAAGTATGTGATACTTGCTCGTTTTAAACGTATAAGTCCTTGGATAGGAAATTGTATTTTGGCTAAGGTATAAAGTAAATACAACGACTTTATGGGAGTTGGTTATATTTGCTTTATGGAAAGACAAATGACTTGATTTTAAGTGAATAGGCAACTTGTTTTTAAGGCATCAATTGCCTAAGGTTTTATAATAAAAGGAGTCACTTGTTTTCTAAAGGTTAAGAGACAAATGGTATTTTTGAAAGTTAAGAGAATTGATTTGAAAGAATATAATACTTGGTTTCAAAAAGTAGAAGTCTCTTGATTATAAAAGGAACGTATTGGTCTAAACCATAAAGGGTTATAATGGCTTTATGGGAAGTTGGTTATAACGGCTTTATGGCAGGTTAAGAGAATGGTTTTCTCTAGTAAAGTAATCAAAGGAATAACTTGTGTTAAGGAAGGGCAAATTGTTTTAAAGGTACCAATTGCTTAAGGTTTTTAATAAAGAAGTCACTTGATTTAGAAGCCGGTAATTGTATTTCTAAAAAGGTATTGTGACTTGTCTCGAAAGGTGGATAGGACTTGATACTACGATTGTTAGTATCGGGGAAGTTTTATTCGGAAAAGAGTCTTTTGAAAAGAATGGACGTACGTAGTACTTTGGCTTGATTAAATGAGAATTATTCTATTTGTGCCTTGATTAGTACTTTGGCTTGATTAAATGAGAATTATTCTATGTGATGCCTTGATTAGTACTTTGGCTTGATTAATTGAGAATTAGTCTAAGTATGCCTTGATAAGTACTTTGGCTTGTTAAATGAGAATTATTCTAAGTATGCCTTGATAAGTACTTTGGCTTGTTAAATGAGAATTATTCTAAGTATGCCTTGATTAGTACTTTGGCTTGATTAAATGAGAATTATTCTATGTGCGCCTTGATAAGTACTTTGGCTTGGTTAACTGAGATTTAGCCTATATGTGCTGGTGATAGCCTTTGAGTGCAAGTATTATGTTTTTTTACGTTGCGACTCTCGGTTGGAGGCCTACTGTCTTGTTATAAGTTACTTGGGCGTCTGCAAGCGGTGATGTGGGATTCCACGGGTATGCTTAGATTATTTGTAGCACTTGGGTTAAATTCGGATTTTATAAAAGACATGGTAGTGCTTATGTCTTGTTTGATGGTCGGTCGAGATAGGGTAAGAGTATAAATGAGGGCAAGCCCGAGGCGTTATACCACATTCTCGGTAAGAGTATAAGTGAGGGTAAACCCCAAGACATGTACCACCGCTTTATGTGTTGTTTGTGGCCGGTCGAGATAGGGTAAGAGTATAAATGAGGCAAGCCCAGGCGTTATACCACCTTCTCCGGGGTAAGAGTATAAGTGAGGGTAGACCAAGATGCTATACCACCGCTTTACCACCTACTCCCGGGGTAAGAGTATAAGTGAGGGTAGACCCCAGATGCTATACCACCGCTTTACCATTCTCCCGTAAGAGTATAAGTGAGGTAGACCCGAGACGTTATACCAGGTGGGACTTGGTGTTCGTGTATGCCTATTGGTGTATTATTATACCTGGTATCGAGAGCGATGTGGGATTCCACGGCGGGATATATATATATATGTATTGTGTAAGTGTCGCCCGACGGTGAGGTGGGATGCCAGGCGCGCCACGTGGTTATATTTTACACTAATAGTATCGGTGATGGGGGATTCCACGGGCATGCTTTGATATTAGTGTGACTTGATCGCGTCCCAGTTAGTAGGGTAGTATATGTGTCCCTCCGTAGTGGGCGGACTATGTTATGAAAGATAAGTAAGTTATATGGTAATGAACTTAATGATTCTTTTTCTAAATAATATGCGTAAGAATGTGACTATAACTTTTATTGGGAATGGAAAGGGTAATAAGGTGCGATTAAGTTCATAAGTGGTAATGACACGGCAGGATCGTATGTATTTTTATACTTGTCCTTGTCATTCTTTTGTACGATTATGATTTGTTTCTCAGACGTTATATTACATTCCATATTGCATTGTTGTTATCGACCCGCCGAAGCTGCGTTAAATGCGAGTTTAGGTACACATGTTGGTGATCCTTGCTCATAGGATCTCGATTCGATTTTGAGAAAGCTCCATTTGCTCGGAGGCTTATCTCTTATGCGGTTTCCACGAGGTAGTAGATTCATGTATATTGAGGGTATGGCGGGGCCTGTCGCCCGATTATTGATTGTTATTCACAAGTGTATTCACATATGTGGTTGGGATGTAAGAACTGAGTTGTACTTTTGATTATGTTTATAATATGGAAGGCGGCCTTATCGGCCAGCCTAAGTTGTCTTTTGTTTACACTTATGTTTAAGTTGTGTATGTTCATTGCTATTCTCGATGTATACGAGCAGGTGCCCGGTAGGCACGATCGCGCCCGGTCGGGTCGTGACAGGTAATTTGACGGATAACCCAAAAACACACAAGGAGTAGAACGTGTCTGAACTTTATTGATTGTAGTGGATGGAAACAGTGGATAACATAAACATCCGAAGACCCTAAGATGAGAATACGAAGGAGTCTTATTGTATAAAACTTGAAGAGGGGAGGAATATGTCAAACCTTTAGAGAGAAGAATATTAAGTAGATTGGTAGTCATTTGTAGCGCATGATGCCAAAATAATGGAGGGAGAGAAGAATGAACCAATAAAGTGCGAATAATGTTATTGATGGTACAAATTTTTCGTTCTGCTTTCCCATTTTGTGAGGACGTATGAGGACAAGAAAAATAAAAATTTATCTCATTTTGTACACAAAACTCTCTAAATTTCTCATTGTCATACTCTTTACCATTATCACATTGAATGTTCTTTATTTTCCGTTCGAATTAGGTTCTGATGAAAGCTCTAAATTTTGTGAAGATGGAAAAAACTTGTGATTTTTTCGAAATTGAAAACGTCCATAAAAATTTAGAATAGTCATCCAAAAATAATACATAATAACGATGACCCATAAATCGCTATGAATAATATCAAATGTCATTGAAGTGTGAGAATTAGAAGCTACAAACGGTAGCTTAATAATTTTCCCTAAAGATCAAGATTGACAATTTGGAGTATTACGCGTACCCTTACAAGAAATAAACTTATTCTTATCTAAAACAAATAAAATTTACGACCCTGGATGACACAGGCAGCATACGCGAGGAAGGAGAAAGAGCTGCAAAAGTGGATGGCATAGCTTGACGCGAGATGCTGAGACTCGGTGTGATTGGATAAAGATCACCCCTACTGTTACACCTCATGAGAGGACTCCCCGTCTTGAAATCCTTCACAGAAAACCCAAACGGATCAAAATTAATAGAGACCCAATTATCAGTGGTGAATTTACGGACATACACCAAATTTTTAATCAATTTTGGGGCATGAAGGGTATTTTTTAGGACAAGTGGTGGATGAGGAGAGGACAAAGTTTTATTACCATAACCCTTTATTGGAATAGAACAGTCATTACCAACAAGTATACCACGATTACTGCTCAAATTGGATAAGATGAGAGATTACCTTGGTCGGATTTCATGTGGGTAGTGGCACCTGTATCCATGAACCTATTAGGGTCTGGTTGAGTCAAGCTAAGCGTGTGCGCATCGCTTCAATGTCGGTGCAGTGGGGCCCATTGCGTGGTGGGCTGCGAGGCGAGACCAGTATCTGATTCTTTGGTGCCCATACGTTGGTTTGAACCCCGAGTCGACACGGGAAGAAGTTGGACGCGACGCCAGACCGCTGACATCGAGGCGTCGCGCGGCGTAAGGCTGCGTTATGTATTTATCGCTGATCCGCGACGTTGTGGGGCTCTGGACCCACTGCCACTGTCCACGGGCCCCTGTGGGCCCAGACCTGTTGCTGCTGACGGTTGCCCCAGTTGTTGTCGCGCGATTCTTGCCATTATTCTTCCGATTTTGGCCCTTCTTACCACTCTCGTTGTTGTGATTTTGGGTCACGTTGGCTGGATTGGAAGGAGAAAAATTGGAAGCAGTCATCATGACAACGGGGTTTGCTCCTATCGATGCCCTTTTAGCCAAACCCGCTTCTTCCAAAGTGAGCATGGAACGGGCTTGATAGAACTTCGGCAGGGGGTTACTTTGATGAATAACTAAAGCAACCTCTGTATAGGCCTCGGATAGACCGACAACCATCTGAAGAACTAGACGACTATTAAAAACAGGAGAACCCACGTTGCGGAGCTGATGTACCAAGTCCTTGAGGCGTTTGCAATAAGAGAAAACGTTTGGAAAATTCGTTATAGCAACCTGAGAAAATTCCTGCTCAAGGATAACAATGCGAGAATGACTGTTATCTTGAAAGATGTCACGCATCGATTCCTTGCCGCCATAGCTGTGGAGTTGGGTTCCATAATCGTCTGTAAAAGATCCAAAGAGATAGTGACATAAATCCACTGAAGAACCTTGACATCAAACATGACCCATAAGTCTGGATCTGTTTTTTTGTTAGGCACAACCGTTGTAGAAGTAGAAGCCGTCGTATCAGCCCCGTAGGAGTTGTGGGAAGGATGATGTGGTGAAGAACTTTATGTGTCATATCATGAATCTTGAATAATTCTGCCCACGTCCCATATTGGACGTTTTCTAGGTCAAAAACGATATGAAGGACGCTCTTGATGTTAGAAACGGTGAGGGCAGGATGAAAAATGTTCTTATCAGTCATGGTGAAAGAACAAACTTTGGACAAGATTTGTAAAAAAAGAAGGGGGAGGGCTCGGTTTTTCTGGAAAATAACCGAGGGAGTGGGGGGGGGGGGATTTGTCACGGTATTTTGAGAAGAGGAAGCAAAGAAGAGAACCTAGACTCTTGATACCATGAAAGAATTAATCTTTTGATTATTCTTATTGATTGAAGGCATATATATACAAGTTACAATAGGAGAATCTTGTTCCTACTTTTCTCTAAATCCCTATTCTATATGAAGAATTACTATACATTTATGGTAATGTTACAATTCTAATTAGGGTACAAGACTAATATGGAAAATATACCATTATACAAAACTGGAGCCCACTTCCGTATGAAAGAATTAATCTCTTGATTATTCTTATTGATTGAAGGCATATATATACAAATTACAATAGGAGAATCTTATTCCTACTTTACCTCTAAATCCCTATTCTATATGAAGAATAACTATACATTTATGGTAATGTTACAATTCTAATTAGGGTACAAGACTAATATGGAAAATATACCATTATACAAAACTGGAGCCCACTTCCGTGGGCAGGGCCGCGGCGGTGTCCTAAGGGCCGCGGCGCTGCTGACTATTTTTGGACACTATTAACAAATTGGGATCAAAGTTGTGAAAATGCAAAAGGTGATGAATAAGCTAGTAGATAATTGTCAATCTGCATTTGTGCATGGTAGAATTATTTCTGACAATATTACAATAAGTCATGAGCTAGTCAAGAGGTATGGTAGAACGGGTATCTCTCCTAATGCATGATAGAAATTGATATGCAGAAGGCCTGAGATTCAATTTAATGATTTTTTATCTGACAAGTACTTTTCTAAGTATATTTGTTGGGTGGATCATGGTCTGTCAAAAGTCACCCTCTTACACTATTATCATTAATGGTAAACCTGCTCCACCCTTTGATGTGAGGCAAGGGGATCCTATGTCCCCTTACCTATTTGTCCTAGTAATGAAATATCTGGTGAGATTGTTCAAGGGGTTGAAGAATGATAACAGATTTCACTTCCCCCCAAGATGTGATAGGTTGAAGATAGTGTAGCTGGGATTTACGAATAACCTGTTGTTATTCTGCCTCAGTCAGTTCAAAAGCCATACAAGCAGTTTAGTATTTTTTTCTTCTGAAGCCTCTAGTCTGATAGGAAAGACAAGTAAACGTAGTGTTACTGTTTACTTTGGAGGGGTCTCAAAAACGGTTCAAGATAAGATACTAGACATGCTAGAGTTCACCAAATGTGAGCTACCTTGTAGATAACTTGGTATTATATTAAGCACTAAAAGGTTGTCTATACTGCAAGTAAGGCTGGCCAGTGGGCCGGGCCGGTCCCGTCCCGGCTCCGACCCGGTCCCGTCCCGGCTCCGACCCGGTCCCGTCCCGGCCCCTATTAAATAAAAAAAAAATTAGCGAGTTCGGGGCTCGAACCGGGACGAAACATGGTATGGTCCCGCCCGACCCGGTTCCGCTTGGACCCGATCCGTCCCGGTCCCGCTTGGACCCGATCCGTCCCGGTCCCGCCCAAAAATAGCCGTTGCAATAACGACCATTTTACATTTTGGCCGTTAGACAACGGCTATTTTTGGCCTCCCCACTCCCCCAACCCCCCTACCCCCTTTATATTTATTTTTAACCCCTAAATTATTATATTTACACTTTAACTCAATTTTTCAACTATAAATACCTCATTTTCTCTTCATGTCTTTGTTTAATTATTTAGTTTATAAATATATATGAGTATAATAGTATAATATGAGTATATGACTATCACTATATGACTATATGTTACTTTGTTAGTATTTTTAATTTAGTGGAAAATTTAAAAAAGAAAAAAGTGTCCCGCGTCCGTCAGGCCGACTGGCCGTCGTTAGTCTTGACCAGCGCCCACTCGACGTGCAGGGGCGGGACACGAAATCGCCCACTTTGCCCGCCCGCCCCTCCTCTCCGTCCCGACCCGCCTATCCCGTTCCTAGTGTACCCGGCCCGGCCCACTGGCAAGCCCTAACTGCAAGTGAACCTCTAATAGACAAGATATTGGGTAGGGTCAACAGCTGGACTGCAAAGTTTTTTTTTTCTATGCTGGAAGAACATAACTAATAAAGAGTGTCATGTTTTCCATCCAGATTTTTTGGGCTGACCTCATTGCTTGGGATAGTGTGTGTTGGCCAAACACAGCTGGGGCCTGAATATAACAAATTTAAAACTATGAAATAAAGCAGCAATTTGCAAACAAATTTGAAATATGTGCAAGCATAAAAAAAAAACTCTGGATAGTGTGGACTCACACATACTATATGAAGGAAAGGTCAGTGTGCGACATTATGCCTAAGACTGCATCTTGGGTTGTTCAGAAAATATTTTAAGGCTATATCTTTTTTTTTTTTTTTTTTTGATAATCGAGGTTTCCAGGCTGACGCAAGCCTACTTCACTGGTATTATCCAGACGTCCTCGAGGTAATGGCACCGGTCCTTCAATACCATCACCAGGTAAATCGCTATCCAGACGTCCTCGAGGTAATGGCACCGGTCCTTCAATACCATCACCAGGTAAATCGCGGGATGTGCTCTAGTGACCAGTTTCTGGGAGCGTACAACTGATCAATGAGACAAGGTTAAATCCCCCAGAGTATTAAGAGTGTTTCCTCATGCTTCGAGAATCAACCATTTGTCCATGTCGAGCGCCTTATAGCGCTCTTTACTTTTACATCGAACTATGCCTCGGAGGACAAGGCTATATCTTATTTCCAACAGGCTGGATGGGCACTACAAGATGTGCAAAGATGAGTATAAAAATAACTTATGTATCACCAGCTGCTGGGCTACTATCGTAAAGTCCAATGGAGGAAAATAATTTGCAATAATTTAAGTGCACCAAAATAGACTTTTATTCTTTAGTTAACTGCACAGAAGAGACTCTACACAAGGGGCATGCTTGCAGAGTGGGGGATTGTAACAAGTCTCATATATCCACCTGCAATGTGGAGAATGAAACAATACATCACTTGTTCTTTGAGTGTGTAGTATCAGAAGCTATTTGGAAGAATTTTATGGCATGACAAGGAATTTATAGGAGCACATGGGACTGAAAGGAGGAGCTGCAATGAGCTGTGAGATATCATATGAGTAGGAATAAACCTGCCCAACCAGAATTTCCCTAGCAGCCACAATTTACCAAGTCTGGTAGGAAAGAAATGTTTGAAATTTAATCGTGAGATTGAGTTTTTCCTACTTAAATACGTTGTCCTCGCATGTTGGAAATATCGTTTCTTCGCATATGTCTAATCTACTAAATGAGTAGATGATATTAATGTCAAGTATCGTCAAACTTCATTAAAAAATAAAAGATATATTAGTACACAAAGTAAGATGTTTGGGACATGAATAGATGTGTATTTGACCAAATAAATAAATCTGTCACATAGGTAGAAGATGGAAGGAATAAGAACTATATAAACTCTATTTTTGAGTAAGAGTTTGGGACCCCAAGGGTAACCCATGTGTTTAGAAGAGGGAGGACCTAGGTGAAGCCCCGCATGCGCGCCGTCCGATCCGGTTTCGGGTCTCGGGCTGTCATTTTCTTTTTGGTCCCTGAAAGTTTCAAAACGTTGCAACTAATCTGACTTCAATAGAAAGTAACGCCTCCTCTTTCACTATAAATTAAAAA
Organism: Przewalskia tangutica; assembly: GCA_029844215.1. Taxonomy (NCBI): domain Eukaryota; kingdom Viridiplantae; phylum Streptophyta; class Magnoliopsida; order Solanales; family Solanaceae; genus Przewalskia; species Przewalskia tangutica. Next base: position 155,508 of record JAQGDG010000197.1, on the reverse strand, counting down.
CCTTCAGTTCAGTTCTAAGATACAAAAAAATACAACAAAAACCTCTTATCTTCTGTTCTGTTCGACACAGAAACACATAAACATCAATTTGTTCTATATTTATTTATTCGCTAGAATCAACTTTATTTGCTTTGTATAGTTGATTGTGTTGTTGTTTTATCTTGGAGACTATTGTCCATCACCGTAAAAGCATCTATACGAGACAATTTTATCGTAAAGACATAGGTTAAAATCGCAGGCGAAAGTACTCCGATACTTGTGTAGCATTATAGGTTATTGTTCTTAATCCTCCTATGTGGTAAATTCTATCATAGAAATATAGAAGGTTTCTGCATTGGGGTTGAGCGCTAACCGGAATATAAGACAGTCTAGTTAACCGCTATCTTAACGTAGAAGAAGAAGTCATTCTAGTTGCATTAATGATTGAAAAGAGTGGATAGTTGAGGATATTGGAAGCCCTAATTCCTTCATAACTGATTTAAACTAAAGTATTATCATAATTAGTTTATTTTCTGCAATTACTTAGTCTTCGTTATTAGATAAAAATACAAACAAATTAACGTTCACCAAATAAAAACTAAAGTTTAGATAATCGGTACTTGATAACCAGTCTCTGAGGACGATATTCGATCTTACCAGACTATATTACTTGTAACGATACGTACACTTGCGTTGAGCACGTGGAAATCGCCTAACAAGTTTTTGGCGACTTTCAATATCGAATTATCTATTCTTATTTCTAATTTGGTTTGTATATATTTGGTCATGTTATTTTATTTTTAATTTGGTTGCTCCAAGAATCTAACTTGTTCTGCGAGCATCTTGTTATCAGTTTTTGTTGTTTTTCTTATTTTGTAGGTACAGTTCGTTTTAAAAAAAAAGACACATGGACTACTACTACTACTATCAGGGGCAGCAGTACTACGAATACTATCCACAGCATCAGTATCATCAACATCAATTTAACCCACAAGTTCCACAGGAAAATCGAAATGAGCTGCAGGAAGCCTTACTCAGGCTCACCGAGTGCCAGACTCGTCAAGGGCAATTTCAGCAGCCACAAAGTCAGGCCCCATCAGAGGAGCGGAATGAATTGAGAAAAGCATTGTTGGCACTCACAAACGCCCAAACTCAGTGCATGGTGGAAGTAAAATTCTCCTTGCAAAACTTGGAGACTCAAGTGAGACAATTTTTGAATTTGGAACCACAAATCGGGCAACCGAGGGACATGGTAACCATTACACCTCAAGAAAGTCCACCGAGTGACCCAGTTATGAGGAGTGGTGAGCAGATTGTGGAACCTGAATCACAACACGCTGTTGAGGAATTTGGAGAGATAGTTGGTGTAGAGAAAGAAGAGGTCACTGAGGACTACCCTATTGCAGAAAAGACAACACCAAATGTCATTGCCGACCCTCAAAAAGAAAGTCCATACTCTGAAGGGCACCCCCAAAAGTTGAGAGATGTAGGGAGTTTCACTGATCCATACATTATAGAGAGCCTAGAAGACAAGTCTGCCTTGTGTAATTGGGGATACTCTTAGATATGAGGCCCTTGTTTGAAAAAAGTGTTGTGGGAGAAGTGAGACCTGCAACAATAAATGTGAGGATTGCAAGCAGTTCACAGAAGGATCCACTGCGCACTAGTAATGAGTAATTGCGTCCAGCTAAAAGACGTTAAAGACAGTGCTACTTGGGAGGCAACCCAAGGTTTTAATTATGTTATTTAAATTTTTGTTTTAGTTTGTTTTATTTTGAATTGAACAGTCTCACGATCTGGTATGTTGAATGTTGTGGATGACATATAAAAGCAGGGATTGAAAAAAAATGCTGCAAAAATGGGAGAAATTTGCTTTGACTCATGATGCCATAACGCAGTGGTCGCGACGCCGTTGATAAAACACGACATCTCCACGATCACGCAACATCCGCGCCATCACCACCATTTTGAACCGCTTTGATGTCCGTAAGTCGCCCTTTAATTTTTAGTCGTTACACATTTGGGACAATGTGTCGCTTAAGTTCGGGGTCTTAGTATTTTGTGTGTCTGTTTTTGAGTTTTTTTTTGTGTTTTTGTGTCTTATATGAGTCAATTTTTTTATGATCATGCATGTTGTAGCTGCTTGAAACTCCTAGTGAATTAAGTGGGATAATGTAATGGAATTAGAAGCAAAAATATGTGTGCTTAAGTTAGATATGCCAAAAATTCATAAAAATCTAATGATGTGGATATTTGTGCTTTAGCCTATGTGTTGTCAATTGTAGAAAGAATGATTGAAAAATGTCTATGAAGTCTGCTTGCTTGTTATTTGAGGCGAAATAGTTAAGATGTACATATTTAGGGAGATGATTCAGACATTTTTTTGTTAGTCCTTCTTACCTTTCATTACCTACCATGCAGTAAATTATATCTCTAGTCAGCTCCTTTGAGCCTAAAATAAGTTGTTTCTTGGACACCCTATGATTACCTTGTGTGCCATATGCAGTAAGTGAAAACAGGAATGAAAAAATAGTGAAAAAGAAATATCAAAAGAGAGTGAAAAATTGATGCACCCCAATTAAAAATTGTAAAAGCTTAAGTTTGGGGTGCCATGAATGTCATGCTCAAAAGAGAAGAGAGAATGATAGGTATGAACGAAAAAAATACCAAAAAGAAGGACAAAATGGTTGAATGAGAAAAACGCTTATGGTACGTAATTTGAACCAAAATGCCAACTTTTATCTACCCCTGCATAAGCCTACATTACAACCCTGACAAGTCCTGAAGATCTCTAGTATGTATGTCTATGATTAGTGGAGAATAACAAGTAAACAGACCCATAAAACTAATTGAAATTGACATGCATAGGTTAGAGGTTCATGCTTTCATTGATTGTGATTGAAATGAATTTGCAAAATATCCGGCTTGAAATTCTAGATTTCTATATTCATGCTATATATGTTCCAGCATATTATTCCAACTAACATTCATGCTTTTCTAAGTAACCTTGTGCAGTTGCTTGATTTGAGTCTTTGAGTCTTTTTGTTTTTTTGTTTCTTTGATTTTGTTTTGATAGGTTAAGTTTGGGGGTATTTGTTAGACGTATTTTGTATACACTTTTTGAGTCATTTTTAGTTAGTATTTTTCCATTTTCATTTAAAGAAGTGTCTTGTTAGAGTTGTTTTTCTTTCTTTTGAGTCACAACGGTTCTAAATGGCAAAATGACAAAAAAAAGCTAAAAGTGGGCAGAAAAAGAGCTCCCGAAGTAAAAAAAGACGAAAGTTGGAAGATCAGGACGAAAGACCGCAAGACCGCGGTGCCATAATTCTTGAGAAGTCGCAGATTTTCAGACCGTGCCATTCTCGCAGCATCATGTGCCGAGGCGGAAAAATCACGTTCTGGGCCAATTTTGACACGGTTTTTACGGTCCGAAATCCATATTTTCTCAACTATAATATCCCTAAACCCTAGCCTCATTGTTCATCTGGGATCTTACATCTCACATCATACTTTGGAGAGGAAAAAGAGGCTACAACACAAGATTGGAGACAACTTTGGTTCAAGTTTCTTTTTTTTTTATTTTTTTATTTCAGTTTATGTTGGTTTGTATTAGTTTTTGACATGACAATGTTTATGAGCTAATTACTTTATTAGGGCTTTCCTATTGAATCACTAGAAACTCTATTTCATAAATTAATGCATTAGTTTGATTTCTTCTTCACTTGATTAAGATTTATTCAATATTGGTATAAATATTTGATAGTTAATTGATCACTAATTATCATAATCTATATGAATTCGAATCAAGAACCGAGAGGAGGGATTTGAATATGCTGTAATTGAATAGACATAAGTTAAAATCGCAGGCGAAAGTACTCCGATACTTGTGTAGCATTATAGGTTATTGTTCTTAATCCTCCTATGTGGTAAATCCTATCATAGAAATATAGAAGGTTTCTGCATTGGGGTTGAGCGCTAACCGGAATATAAGACAGTCTAGTTAACCGCTATCTTAACGTAGAAGAAGAAGTCATTCTAGTTGCATTAAGGATTGAAAAGAGTGGATAGTTGAGGATATTGGAAGCCCTAATTCCTTCATAACTGATTTAAACTAAAGTATTATCATAATTAGTTTATTTTCTGCAATTACTTAGTCTTAGTTATTAGATCAAAATACAAACAAATTAACGTTCACCAAATAAAAACTAAAGTTTAGATAATCGGTACTTGATAACCAGTCTCTGAGGACGATATTCGATCTTACGCACTATATTACTTGTAACGATACGCATACACTGCGTTGAAAGCGTGGAAATCGCCTAACAATCGGCCTATTGTCTAGAACTTAAGATGATTGTCTATCAACTCTCTAACGTCGGTTCACCGGTCACTAATCAATGATTGGTGATGCAACTTATTGTAATTTTGAATGAAAATTATGACGGCGTCGCTATCATTCTCCAACAAAGCACGTCATTGCCTCCGTTATATGAGGCTCGTTCGAGACTCATTCTTGAAGAAACCTGAAAAATAAAGCGGGCAACGACTAATGTCAGCACAACCGACGACGCCCTCGTAGCCACCAGCGGCAACCATGATGACCCGTGAGGCTTAGCTCCCGCCCCATCCCACAGGCAAGCCAATGATCCAATACGTGGTTCACGTTCCCAGAATAATAACAAAGGAAGAAATTCCGGCAACTGTGGAAGCAACCTCCGCCGTGGGCTGCCTACCCGCCATGTGCTGCGTGGCCCCCACCGCTATATGATGCTCTACCTTGCCCCTACCCGATGTCCTCCTAGGCCCAACCCCCGACCCGATAGGCTCATTTTGGCATCCTCGACGCACGTCCACAACAGACATACAATGCACATGTCTCTCCTCCTTCAACCTACGCATGGAAGGATATTGAGACTGTTGGTATAATAATTTGTACTTGGCTAAATAATGATTCAAAACAATATGTTAATCACTTAGTGAAACATATAACATAAATGAAACAATAAACGAAAACAGAATCTGTTTTGGAAAAATAATTTCAGAATGTAATCGAGCCCACTTAGTTCAAAGTGTCCTTGAAATTATTCTCACAAGATTCGAGGTTAACGGAATATCGCCTCCCAGGATAGAACGATTATCTTACCAGAATAGTAGTACTCCAAATTCCGGTAGCAACGAACCACTCAACGGCAGTATATCACACAGAATGAAATTTTCGAGTTGAAGAGCAACTTCAGAATTTCAGAATTGATTAGAATGAATTAGTTCATAAATTCTTGAAATGATCAAGAATTTATAGGGTTAGAGGTACTGATTCTGAATGGTTGCAACCATTCAGAATAGTCTTCTCATTTTGGAGGGAAATTCGAAAAAGAGAGGGAGAGCCGGATGGGTCGGATCGGGTCGCGGGTCGATCCGTTTGGATTTGTTTTTAATTAAATAATTAATTAATTAAAGAAACGTTTGTCCAAAAAGATTATCAATCAATCGATCTTTTGACAAATCCAAATCCAAATCCAAAGCCGGCCGAAGTCGAGAAGCGGCGGCGACTTGGCGATGAGGGTCCGCCTCTCTCAACCCTTTTAGCGGCTTCGAGAAGGTGTAATGTAATATATACACCTCTTTCCTTCCTTTTTTCGATGTGATAAAAGAGCCTTTTACCCTCTTTAATTTTTATCCCATCATTTCCTATTCACCAATATCAAAACCCAACAATCCCCCACATGAATTGGGAATGATTATAAGATAGAAGAATGTACGGACGAGTGTGATATACAAGCGAGAATTGACTGCATCTGGATAAGTAGGTTTCCCTTTGAACTTTCCGTAGTGAACTTATATCGGATATACTCGATCAATCGGTATATTTGATATCTTTGAACCGTCGAACTTTGTTGTATACCTAGACAACATAAGACACACAATCAACCCTCAACCGTTTATAGTTCTCACGGTTGTGTTCGTTTCAGCCATGAACCGCACTTTGGTCTCATGAGTGCATAGAGAATGGGCCTTTACTGTCATTCCCCTTTAAAGCGGCTTACACTTAACACTCACATAGGTGATTTCTAAACATGTGGTCCTATAGCCACATTATCTGGTCATACATCGCCAGATTTAGATAACCATTAAAAAACCTTAATGCTTTATTAACTCATTAACAAGCCATAAAGTCTTATCCTTATTTCTGAACATTGTCTTCATCCGAGAATGGGTTGAGTTATTTGACAATGTTGAGCGTCGATCCTGACTTTGTTTGATCTCCTGAACCTAGCTCTTGGGATCTCCTGCGCTAGGTAGAGTTACCGCCATGATGACTTGTCCTTGGCGCCTTAACCCCATTCCCATTGATGATCTACCAACTCCTCTCTAGATAAGCCTTTTGTAAGCGGATCATACGTTATCTCTTGACTTTACATAATCAATGTGATAACGCCACTAGAAGAGAGTTGTCTAACAGTATTGTGTCTCGTCGTATGTGACGAGATTTTCCGTTATACATTACGCCTCGCCTACCTATTCGCCGCTTGTAGTATCACGGTGTATACATATAGGAGCCAAAGGTTTGGGCGAGAATGGAATATCTTCTAAGAAATTCGGAGCTATTCGAACAACCTTCACCGCCTTGTCTAAAGCTATAAATTCTGATTCCATTGTAGAGCGGGCGATGCGTATGCATTTTGATGATTTCCAAGACACCGCTCCGCCAACGGTGAAAACATATCCACTCGTGGATTTAACTTCAAACGATCGGTGATCCAATTTGCATCACTATATCCTCAAAATCGCGGGATATTTATTATAATGCAAAGCATAGTTTTGGGTGTGTTGTAAATATCCCAAGACTCGTTTCATTGCCATCCAATGAGTTTGATTGGGATTACTCGTGAATCGACTCAGCTTGCTTATAGCACATGCTATATCTGGTCGTGTACAATTCATAATATACATCAAACTTCCCAAAACTGGCATAGTCCAATTGTGAGTCACTTTCACCTTCATTCTTTTGAAGTGCAAAACTTACATCAATCGGAGTCTTTGCAACATTGAAATTTAAATACTTGAACTTGTCAAGTACTTTTTCAATATAATGTGACTGTGATAATGCTAGACCTTGTGGAGTTTATGGATCTTAATTCCTAAGATCAAATCAGCAACCTCTAAGTCTTTCATGTCAAATTTGCTAGCGAGCATACGTCCGAGCATTTATATCGACAATATTTTTACTCATTATCAGCATGTCATCAACATACAAACAAACAATGACTTCATGATTTGGAGTATTTTTAATGTAAACACATTTATCACACTCATTAATCTTAAATCCATTTGCCAACATTGTTTGGTCAAATTTTGCATGCCATTGTTTGGGTGCTTGTTTAAGTCCATAAAGTGACTTCACAAGTCTGCACACTTTTCTTTCTTTACCAGGAATCACAAAACCCTCAAAGTTGTTCCATGTAAATTTCTTCCTCCATTCTCCATTTAAGAAAGTGTCTTGACATCCATTTGATGGATTTCAAGACCATATCTGACGCCGATGCCACTAACACCGAATAGATGTTATTCTTGTCACGGCAGTATGTGTCAAAGTAATCAAGACCTTCTTTTGTCTATAACCTTTGACCACAAGTCTTGCCTTGTATTTGTCAATAGTGCCATCAGCTTTCATTTTCCTTTTAAAGATCCATTTTGATCCTAAAGGTTTATTTCCAGGAGGAAGATCAACTAACTCCCATGTATGGTTGTTTAAAATCGATTCAATCTCACTATTGACTGCTTCTTTCCAAAATGTTGAATCAGAAGATGACATTGCTGCTTTAAATGTTTGAGGCTCATTTTCAAGCAAGAATGTTACAAAGTCTGGTCCCCGAAAGTAGATGTCTTTTGACGTTTGCTACGCCTTAGATCCTCTTTGCTTGGTGTACTTTCCTTTGGTTCTTCCCGCGGTCGTTTAGATCTTTCACTTGACGACTCACATTCAGTTTTATACGGATAGATGTTTTCAAAGAATTCAGCATTATCTGATTCAATTACCGTATTAACATGAATTTCGGGATTGTCCGATTTGTGAACCAAAAACCGACAAGCTTTGCTGTTTGTAGCATAGCCAATAAAAACACAATCCACAATTTTTGGTCCGATTTTTACCCTTTTGGGCAAAGGAACTTGGACCTTTGCTAAACACCCCCACACTTTGAAATATTTCAAGTTGGGTTTTCTTCCTTTCCATAGATCATATGGAATAGATTGTGTTTTGCTGTGGGGTACTCTGTTGAGTATTCGATTAGGTATGAGGATAGCTTCCCCATGAGCTCTGCGGTAAACCGGAACTAATTAGTAAGGCATTCATCATTTCCTTTAATGTTCGGTTTTTCCTTTCCGCAATTCCATTTGATTGTGGTGTGTAAGGGGCAGTAGTTTGATGAATAATTCCATATTCCAAACATGTCTCTGCAAAAGGAGATTCGCACTTCCACCCCTATCACTTCTAATCATTTTGATCTTTTATTCAATTGATTTTCCACTGCGTTCTTGTATTGCTTAAATGCATTAATTGCTTCATCCTTACTATTAAGCAAATACACATAATGATATCTAGTGCGATCGTCAATGAAAGTTATAAAATACTTTTTCCCACCCCGAGATGGTATTGACTTCATATCACATATATCGTGTGAATTAAGTCTAAAGGATTTGAATTCCTATTAATAGACTTATATGGATGTTTAACAAACTTAGATTCAACACAAATTTCACATTTTGATTTGTTGCACTCGAATTTAGGCAATACTTCTAAATTGATCAATTTTATGAGTTTTGTAATTGACATGTCCTAAACATACGCCATAAATCATTTGACTCGATAAGTAAAGCATTGAATTTTCATTAATATCAGCGGCCATTACATTGAGTTTGAAAAGGCCCTCGGTGAGGTAGCCCTTTCCTATGAACATATCATTCTTACTTATTACAATTTTCTCACTAACCACACACTTAAACGTTTTTGACGAGTAGTCGGCTGAAATTAAATTCTTCCGAATTGTTGGAGCGTCGAGAACATTGTTGAGTCGACACTGCTAAGTCATCCTCGTAAGTATCTTCCCATATCCTTCAACTCGTCATGCGAAGATTTCCATAAACAGTACCTCTTGGGTCCGGGAGCATATGTTGCAAATGCTTCGTTTGCAGCGCAAACATGTCGAGTGGCACCAGAATCCAACCACCACTCTTTTGGGTTTCCAACCAAATTGCACTCTTCCAAAGTCGCACAGATCACTCGGATCATCATTCATTTCCACCATATTGGCTTGTCTTTTCCACTTGTCTTTTCGGAGGCGACAACTGAGCTTTGTGGCGGCTTTCCACAATTAAGCGATTGCCGAACTTTTTCTTGTTAGAAACCTTCTTTCCGTAAGGCCTCTTTCTTTTCTTGTTCATTTTCGAGCAAGATCTTGTGATGTTGGCCTCTTCAATTGGTGAACTCTTACGATACCTCTTTTCAATGGTTTTGTTATCTTCGCCGATCTTGAGACGAATCACAAGATCCTCCAACTTCATTTCCTTTCTTTTGTGCTTAAGATAATTCTTGAAATCTTTCCACGAAGACGCAATTTCTCAATCATTGCAGCACTTGAAATGCTTCATTCACTACCATACCTTCAAAGAATAAGGTCATGGAAGATAAGTTGAAGCTCTTGAACTCGGGTTCCAATTGTTTTCCCATCAACCATTTTATAGTCTAGGAATTTGGCAACCACAAACTTCTTCAAGCAAGCATCTTACATCTTGTACTTCTTTTCAAGTGCACTCCATAGTTCTTTGGAAGTTTCTCTTGCTGTAGACATTGTACAAGTCATCTTCTAAGGCACTTAAAATGTAGCCTTTGCACAAAAATCAGCCTGCTTTCAAGCCTCGGTAACCATGAACCGGTTGTCGGCATATCGGCAGCACGGAGGTCCTCACTGAACTTTTGCAAACCAAGGGTGGTAAGCCAAAAGAACATTCTTTGCTGCCATCCTTTAAAGTTGGCACCGGTGAACCTCGCAGGTTTCTCAGCCGGTGGTACTGCGGTACGGGTTGTAGTAGTAACCGCTGGTGCAGTATTTGCAGAGGTAGTTCCAATTTCAATTGCCATTGTTTGTCACAGAATAGACAAACTGTTTTAATTAATAAAACCAAAATAGCAATTAATTCACAGACTTCAACGATGAAGATTTTATTTCTTCAAATCGCAGTCGAATTATAAACTTAAACGATGAAGATTTTATTTCTTCAAATCGTAGTATAATTATGAAACTTTAGTATTCCAACGAAGTTTTTATATCTTCGAGTCGGAATACTAATATTCATATGGAGTAGAAAACTACACAAGTTTTAATCTCCTTAAACAGAACGATGAAGTTTTTATGTTCTTCAAATCGTTGCAACAAATATCATACACAACGGTGAAGATTTTATTTCTTCAAACCGAATCAATTTTGATAGCAACAAATAAAATACACAACGGTGAAGATTTTATTTCTTCAAACCGAATCAAAATTGAGAAACGGCGCAATAAATTGTATGTTATATACTTGATGAAGTTTTTATATCTTCAAATCAAGTATCCAAATGAGTAGAAAGTTATGAAAACTTTAATCTCAACCGGAGTAGAAAATCCGAAGATTTTAATCTCCAAACAACATACAAAAAAAAAACACTTTTTTTTTTCTTTCTGAAAAAACACTTCTTTTTTTTTTCCTTTTTGGAAAACACTTTTTCCTGGACTTTTAATATTCCAACGAAGTTTTTATATCTTCAAGTCAGAATATGAAATGTCATACGGAGTAGAAAACCACACAGGTTTTAATCTCCAAACTGTGATACGATTAAAATACAATAAAAATAATTTCCTTAAGATTGTTGGTATAATAATCAGACTTGGCTAAATAATGATTCAAAACAATATGTTAATCACTTAGTGAAACATATAACATAAATGAAACAATAAACGAAAATGTAACTGCTTTTGGAAAAATAATTTCGTATGTAATCGAGCCCACTTAGTTCAAAGCTGTCCTAAGGAAATTATTCCTCACAAGCATCGAGGTTAATCTAATATCGCCTCCCGGATAGAACGATTATCTTACTGTAATAGTAGTACTCCAAATTAGGTAGCAACGAACCACTCAACGGCAAAGATATCACACAGAATGAAATTTTCGAGTTGAAGAGCAACTTCAGAATTTCAGAATTGATTAGAATGAATTAGTTCATAAATTCTTGAAATGATCAAGAATTTATAGGGTTAGATTATCAATCAATCTTTTGACAAATCCAAATCCAAATTCAAATCCGAATCCGAATCCGAAGCCGAGCCGAGCGAGCGACGACGACGGCGCGAGGGTTCCTTGCCCTCTCAACCCTTTTAGCAGCTCGAGAAGGTGTAATGTAATATATACACCTCTCTTTCCTTCCCTTTTTTTCGATGTGGGATAAAAGAGCCTTTTACCCTCTTTAATTTTTATCCCATCATTTCCTATTCACCAATATCAAAACCCAACAGAGACAACTATGAACACGATGTCTCTCAACGTTCCTGACAATAGTTGGTGGTGTCACATCTCATATGACGACATTTCAAGGTACTCTCTCGTCTTATTTCAATATGAGCAAGTTAAATCATAATATTATTATTGGTAGTGGACAAGACATTTTCATTCGAGGTTATGGACAATCATCTTTTTTCCCACCACACACCCCGTTAGTCTTAAAAAATGGCTTCTATGCTTCGAAACTTATCAAAAATCTAATGTATGCGATAATGTTTTGAACATATTCCTACAATTATTTCACTCCATCTATAACAAATGATAAACAAATACTAATATTCTGGTAAAAAAGATAACTCTCATGATGAATTGCATGTACTTAGAAATAATATAAAAAATAAAACCAATCACCATGGAGATGAAAAGTCTCTCCGACCCACGGGTTAACGAGAGCCTTTCTTTAACAGCGTGAAAATGTTGACTTCAATTCGAAAGAGATGTGCATGCCAAATGTTGGATGAAGCTGACGTTGAGAATGCGACACCCATTAATATAGTATATATTGCATGTATGATAATATTTGTAGTAGATCAATATAACTTTAGCTTTTGAATGAAGATATATATAGTCCACTTTAACAATTTGGGCTTTTGGATTATACGAAAAGACACCCTTATTATATACCACAACCATCTAAACTATATACTATTTTAATTTGAAAAAACATTTCTAATGTCCCTCGTATTCCGGCCAACACCTTACATCATGCCTAGCTTTTCTCTTCAAGAATCACAATATTTTTCTTATGCTTTTCTTTAAATATTTGCTTCTAACTACCGAATTGATTCTTTTTAAATGAATTATTACCTTGACTTCTTGAAAATTTTGTTACTTTTGAAATGTATGTTTCACAACATAATAATATCGTGAAGAGATTGTTAGCTGTGTGTCTTGACTAAGTAATACATTTTGAACATATTGGCAAAAACTAATTGTTGCAATTTAATTTACTTGACGGGAAAACGAAAATTTGGACAAAAACTTTTACTCAAATTCTTAAAAGTTCAGTTTGTCTGACTAAGAAGAACATTCGTTATCTTTCGGTCAGATTGATAAAGTTCAAAATGTAAATGGACACTAAGTCATAGTTCGCATAAATATTTCAACTCAGCAATATAAAAAGGAATAATTACCTCCCATAGCTAATTTTAGAACATATTAATCTTTAGTAACTATTATTTAATTAAATTACAAAACATAAATATAATGTATATATTAATTATCTATCATAGCTACATATATATTTAAAGTAGAATATTTTATTTTTATTATTTTTTATCTTCACTGAGAATCTACTTCTGCTCTCAACCGTCGTCGGTCATAACAAACCGCCTCTGAAGCTCCGACGAATGAGCTCCGGCCACCAACCAACAACACACCACTGCTCCCCCTGTTTCCTTCTTCTTCTACTCCCTCCATCATTCGTGCCTCACTGCTCCGGCGAGGAGCTCCAGCTCTAGTGAACCGAGAAGACTGATTCACTCGTTTTCGAGAACTAAGATTTACAACTTATTCTTCATTTGGAGAATCTTCTTCATCTTCTTTCGGGGAATTTAACTCTTCTTTCAGCAGCCAACAACCACAAACGACGACCAACACCACCACAACCACCCCACTGTTTCGCAACGACACCACTTCTCTCTCCGTTCTCACCTCCTTCACTCTACCACCCCGCCAACTACCATCACTGCCAGACCGTCTCCGGCTAACCACCACAACGCCACTGCGCATTCTCTCTTCCCCTATCTCAGTGTACTACTCTCTCTCTCTATCTATCAGTTCACTATTACACCGTCACAAGATCATATCTGGAATCGTTCACTGTTACGCTGCCACAAGACCAGATATGGAAAAGAAACCGCTGCAATCGGCACCTCCAGATCTGATAGAAATGGACTCCGTCATGACCCACTGCCCACCGGAGCTCCAAGCTTCCACTGCCCGCCGGAGCATTTTTTTAGTGTATTTGTTAATTTTTTATTCAGTATTTGAGTTTATTTGTTAAATTTTTAGATTGTATTCAATTTGTTATTTTTTTGTATTCAATATTTGAGTGTATTTGTTAAATTTTTAGTGTATCTATTTTTTTTTTTTTTGTATTAAGATTTTTACTGTATCTATCATAGCTTAAACTATTTTTTTGTATTTATGTTATTTAAATACAATAAGTTGAATACAATGTTTTTTGTATTTATGTTGTTTGAATAAATCGATTTTTAAATACAATAAATTGAATACAATGTAAAAGTAGCTATAAAATGAATATAACTGAGTTGAATACATTTGACGTGAATACAACTGAGATGAATACATCTGACTCGAATACAATGAAAAAAAATTTGAATACATTTTTTACTCGTGGAATTCATAAATACAGCGAAGCCGTTTAATGAATACAACGAGTCATTTTATGAATACAAAGAGAAAAAGTTGCTATACCATGTAAATATTGAAACTATAGATATGAAAAATTTAAAACCCATAAATTATAGTTATTTGGGTAAGTTTCACTATAAAAAAATTGTATTCAAAGTGTAAAAACGGTGTCCAAAATCCGTGACCAACAAATCAATTAGTATAAAACAAATTGTGGCTGTTTTGCGCGAATGATTCAGAATATTTCCTATAAAGTTCGTAGAATAAATATCTTGCTCAAACTATACACGTAAGGATTATGTTTATGTTAAACATCACAATACACGTCCAAAGTGTATTATGGGACTCTTTCCCTTTTTTTGTATATTTGGTAAATATTAGACTTAGAGTTGTACCTTAATTAGTAGTGTAATATTACCATAATTGTAAAGTTAGTATTCTTATAGAATAGGGATTCCTAGGTAGAATATGAAGAGGATCTTCCTTGTAACTTGTATATATATGTCTTTCATTAATAAGAATAATCAAGAGATTATTTTTACATTCTTTCATGGTATCAAGAGTCTAGCTTCTCTTTACCTCGCTTCCGCTCCTCAAACTTCTTCTCTAGTTTTTGGATTTTTGGCACTAAAGTTCTCATTTTTTTGTGCTTCCCTTTTAACAAAAACCGAGTATCTTCTTCTCCAAATTCCTCTCTCTCAAATTCCCTTCTCCGAATCTTGTTGTTCTATTCCCTATAAGAATAATTTTCTTTCAGCCCTCTCATTTTCTAACATCAAGAGCGTCATCCCTATTGTTCTTGATCTTGAAAACGTCCAATATGGGACGTGGACGGAGTTATTCAAGATTCATGTTAAAGCACATAAAGTTCTTCACCATATCATTCTTCCAACCCCTTCAAAGGAGAGTGATAAGGCATCTACATCTATTGTGCTCACTAAAGAAGCAGACCCAAAATTATGGGACATGCTTGATTTCAAGGGTCTTCAGTGGATTTATGCCACTATTTCCTTGGACTTTTTGCAGACGATTATGGAATCCAACTCCACAGATATGTCGGTGTGGGATCGATTGCGAGATATATTCCAAGATAACAGTCATTCTCGGATTGTTATACTTGAGCAGGAATTTTCACAGGTGGCTATGGTGAATTTTCAAAACGTTTCTTCTTATTGCAAACATCTCAAGAACTTGGCAGACCAACTCAGCAATGTGGGTTCTCCTATTTCTAATAGTCGTCTAGTTCTTCAGATGGTTGTAGTCCTGTTAGAGGCCTATAGCGGTGTTGCTTCAGTTATTCGTCAAAGTAACCCCCTGCCAGGATTTTATCAAGCCTGTTATATGCTCACTTTGGAAGAAGCCGGTTTGACTAAGAAAGTAGCAATTGGGGTCAGTCCTGTCGGCATGATGATTGCTTCCAATTTTTCTCCTTTCAATCCAGCCAATGTGACCCAAAATCACAACAACGGGGGTGGTAAGAAAGGCCAGAATCGAAAGAATATTGGCAAGAATCGTGGCGGCAACAACGGGGGAAACCGTTAGCAGCAGCATCACGAACCCACGTGGTCCCCGGTGATGGCGTGGTCCCAACACTTCACGCCACGGCCACCTATACCGCCAAGGCTCCACCTGGCGCCGTGGCGCCAAGATCGGCTCAGATAACGCGACGCGACAGCCTTCTCCCGACCCGTAATCCAAGGTTGAGACTAACATATGGGCGATCCCAGCCCAAAGATACTTAGGCCTCACCCCCATCAGGCCCACCACGCAGTGGGGAACACTCAGACCGATATTGAAGCAGCGATCAAGGTACTCTCTCGTCTTATTCCAATTTGAGCACTAATCGTGGTATAACTGTTGGCAATGGAAATTCTATTCCAATTAAGGGTTATGGTCATAAAACTTTGTCCCTTCCTCATCCACCACTTGTCCTGAAAATACCCTTCATGCCCCAAATTAATTAAAAAATTGGTATCTGTCCGAAAATTCACAACTGATAACTGAGTTTTTATTAATTTTGATCCATTTGGATTTTCTGTGAAGGATTTCAAGACGGAGAGTCATCTCATGAGGTGTAACAGTTGGGGGGATCTCTATCCAATCACATCAAGTCCCAGCATCTCGCGTCAAGCTATGACATCCACCTTTGCAGCTCTTGCTCCTTTCTTGTGGCATGCTCGTCTAGGTCATCCGGGGTTGTCTATTTTCTCTTCTTTAGATAGACATAAGTTTATTTCTTGTAAGGGAACACGTAGTACTCGACTTTGTCAATCCTGTGCTTTGGGAAAGATTATTAAACTACCATTTGTAGCTTCAAATTCTAATACTTCTATACCATTTGAAATTATTCATAGTGATTTATAGACATCTCCGGTTCTCAGTTCTATGAGTCATCATTATTATGTTCTATTCTTAGATGACTATACTAAATATTTATGGACGTTTCCAATTGCGAAAAAATCTCAAGTTTTTTCCATCTTCATAAAATTTAGAACCTTCATAAGAACACAATTCGAATGGAAAATAAAAAAACATTCAATGTGATAATGGCAAAGAGTATGATAATGGGAAATTTAGGGAGTTCTGTGCTCAAAATGGGATAATTTTTTGTTTTTCTTGTCCTCATACGTCTTCACAAAATAGGAAAGCTGAGCGAAAAAATCATATCATTAATAACATTGTCCGCACTTTATTAGTTCATTCTTCCGTTCCTCCATTATTTTGGCATCATGCACTACAAATGGCTACCGATCTCCTAAATATTCTTCCCTCTAAAGTTTGACATATTCCTCCCCTCTCAAAGTGTTATACAATAAGACTTCGTCCTACACTCATCTTAGGGTCTTCGGATGCTTATGTTATCCACTGTTTCCATCCACTACAATCAACAAACTTCAGGCACTTTCTACTCCTTGTGTATTCTTGGGTTTTCCGTCAAATCACCGTGGTTATAAATATTTTGATTTGTCCTCGAATTCAACTATAATTATCATCATTAGTGTCTTCTGGATTTAACTTTTTCTAAAGTAGAAAAAAAAAACTATCTTCTTATGATTTTTTTGATTTTTTATATCTCCCTATGTTCTCCGTCATTTGTCAAACGAAAGCCAGTTTCCACACTTTTTTTCTTAAGAAAAACTAAAGTCTACTTTCAGACGCTTTTTGGATTTGATTATCTCTCCCACATGTCAAAATCGTTTATCGGAGTTTGCTAGAAAATACGTTAAACCCGTCCTCAGCGCCCGTCCCTGCATTGAGGCACCATGGCACCAAAATTCCTGCGAGGCAGCGCCGCAGCCGCAGCGCCACTGCGCCAAATGTCGAGAGCCAGAGCCCTCGCATGGCGCACCGCCGCGACGGAATTTCCGACCTTTCACAAACTTCCCAAACTTCACTCAATCCATTTAGAGTCTTGGTCGATCACTGTACAATAATGGTATTTTTAAGCCAAAACACATTTTAATTTGAATTCTAATGTTCTTAAATCCCCTTACCGTAATCGTATGCGCTTTAAATGACCCTAATTGGAAAATTTTCATGACCGAAGAATATAATGCGCTTATTGATAATAAAACGTGGGAGTTGGTACCCCGTCCATCTGGTGTTAATATTATTCGATCTATGTGAATTTTTGTTCATAAGGAAAATTCTGATGGTTCATTTGCAAGGCATAAGGCTAGACTTGTAGGTGATGGTAAGACTCAGCAGGTTGGTGTGGATTGTGGTGAGACATTTAGCCCGGTGGTCAAGCCGACTACCATTCGCACTGTGCTCAGCTTGGCACTTTCAAAATATTGGCACATTCATCAGCTAGATGTGAAGAATGCTTTTCTACATGGTGATCTTCAGGAGACAGTATATATGCATCAACTTTTGGGGTTTAGGGATACTAGATATCCTAATCATGTATGTCTATTGAAGAAGTCCTTGTATGGCTCGCGATCTACACGCCGTATAAGAGGTTTGCTGACTTTGTTTCGACTATGGATTTTCGCACAACAGATTTGATAATTCATTATTCATATATCATCGGAGTTCTTCCATGGCTTATATATTGTTATATGTTGATGATATTATCTTGACTGCCTCTTCTGATGCTTTGCGAAGGTCTATTATGACAATGCTCAGTTCTGAGTTTTCCATGAAAGACTTGGGCCCATTGAGTTATTTTTTAGGGATTGCAGTCACTCGTTATGCAGGCAGATTGTTCTTATCACAGAGGAAGTATAGAGGAAGTATGCAACAGAGATCATTGAGAGGGCTGAGATGTCATCCTGTAAGTCCGTTTCTACTCCAGTTGATACTAAATCCAAGTTGGGTGCTGCAGCTGGCTCTCCCTATGAGGATCCGACCAGCTATCGTAGTCTTGCAGGCGCCCCTGACGTTTACGCGACCTGACATTACATATGTCGTACAACAGGTATGTTTGTTTATGCATGATCCCAGAGTTGAACATATGAATGCACTCAAAAGCATTCTTAGGTACATTCAGGGAACACTTGAGTATGGTCTGCATTTGTATCCTTCGTCGACGTCTACATTGGTGTCCTATACAAATGCTGATTGGCGGTGTCCCGACGCCGCGGTGACGCCGGATATTGTATGTTTTGGGTAAGAACTTGGTCTCATGGGCTGCCAAGCGTCAATCTACACTTTCACGTTCAAGT
This sequence comes from Przewalskia tangutica, assembly GCA_029844215.1. Lineage (NCBI taxonomy): Eukaryota > Viridiplantae > Streptophyta > Magnoliopsida > Solanales > Solanaceae > Przewalskia > Przewalskia tangutica. The sequence continues at coordinate 136,892 of JAQGDG010000197.1, read as the reverse complement.
ACGATCACGAGTATCGAGGGTAGCTAATGCAACGTGGTCTACGAATCACGCTGTTACGAAATCTTCTTTGAGCTTCATTGTCCTATTGAGAAAGCTACCTTGGTATATTGTGATAATATAAGTGTCATCTACCTTTCTGGTAATCCTGTTCAGCACCAGCGGACTAAACACATAGAGATGTATATTCACTTCGTTCGAGAGAAGATAGCAAAAAGACAAGTACGCGTCTGCCACGTCTCTTACAGATATCAGACATCTTTACTAAGGGTCTTCCCTCAGTCCTTTTGAAGATTTTAGAGACAGTCTCAGCGTACGAAGACCGCCCGCTATGACTGTGGGGAATGTTAAACATCACAATACACGTCCAAAGTGTATTGTGGGGCCCTTGTCCTTTTCTTGTATATTTGGTAAATATTAAACTTAGAGTTGTACCTTAATTAGTAGTGTAATATTACCATAATTGTAAAGTTAGTATTCTTATAGAATAGGGATTCCTAGGTAGAATATGAAGAGGATCTTCCTTGTAACTTGTATATATATGTCTTTCATTAATAAGAATAATCAAGGGATTATTTCTTACATTCTTTCAGGATTTAAATTATATATGTCAATATTGCATTCAATTTTTACTTTTTTAATATGGTACAGTATATTACTAATAATTTTTTCCTAGTTGTAAATCATACTTATAGAGTTACTCATAATTTCATTTCAAATTATCTGATTGTATTAATATTTTTTACATTATTGACCTATAAAATGTCAACTTTTTAAACCGTGTAATTGAATACCAGTCTTTGAAAAAAATTAAGTTCGGCGGTGGATTTCCACATTGACCACCTGAATTTAAAAGTTTGATGCTAGTAAGGATAAAATTCAAATTATTAAACGGTCCAGGTAAGTTCGAGATTATTATTTTGCAATTAAATTGTTATGATTAACTAATGTACCCCAAGTTGATGTTTAAATTTATTATGTCAGCAGTAAGTACTAGTGGTTAAGATATCTTATAATTCTGGTATATATAATAATTATTGTATATTTGAAAAGGAGTCAAAAGAGGTTGCAGTTGTTCATTACTAGACCAAAACGAATAGTAATGCTGCATGAGTGCATGCATCATGTGTAATCCGCCGGCGAGCCGTCATTCTTGAAACAATGTCTTCTCTTTACTTTAACGTTTTACCAAAGAGTTTAAATTTTATGTATAACCGAGCTAGGGGCAAAAGTGTTTTCCTCCTTAAAAAGTAATTATAAATAACTATTTAATAACATTAATCAGTAACCTTCCTTCTTTTTTTTTTTTTTGAGACGAAGGAACCCGCAGCCGCTACTCTTTCGAGTGCGCACAGGGTAAACCCCGGGCTGACGCAATAGCCTGCAAACCACGTCACCCGATTAACCACACTTGGTAATCAGTAACCTTCCTTATTTGTATTGATAGTGGGTATAACTTAAAATTCATACTTTATTGATTGTATGTCATGCTTCAAAATCCGACCTTGGACGTAACAGACATTCGGTGCTATAAACAACATCTAAAGCATCTTATAAGTCACTAAACGTTTATCTCTTTTAATAATATTTCATTTTTTAATCAAACAAGGTATATATAGCTAAATGAAATCATGATCACAATTATGAAATGAAATCGATGGAAGTCTGATATAAATGCATCGTCAAGAAATGTAGCAATACCTAAAGAGTCAATATTGACTTCAACGACTACCCTCCGAATTAACGTATATCTATGGAGCCTCGAAGATGATAAATAAAGCATAGTCTAACTTCGGGACGCAACCTGAAAACTAAAAGCAATAACTAAGATAAGAGTGTCCCACGAACAAGAGTGTGAGCTCACCAAAAGTTTGGAAAATAGCAAGGTATCATAGTCCGCACGCCAGATCACTTAACTTGCTCTTCAACGTTACCTGACACACCATAAAAAATAACAATGGTATGCATGAGTATTGGGTACTCAGTGAGTGTCTAAGGGGAAATAGTTGACAATAACAAAATAAGTTGGAAAAATTAGTAAAATCATATCAATGCAAAACAGTTCGAAATCCAAAGATAGAGTACGACATCAAGCTTAACAAAATTCATCAAAAGCGATCAATAACGAAGAACCTATCAAGTTTAATTTATTTATTGTTATTGTGTTAAGTCTTTCACTTACGAACCTGAAATCATCAATAAGCTAACTTATGAGCAAGCAAAGAATCAACACGTGCCAACTCACGGGAGAACAACCGTTTGATACATCGCGATTTTTTTCCACGGAGGCTAATCATCATCTGGACTGGCACATCAATAGATACACCAGCCTACGCGCCTCGGAGGTCAATCGTCCTCTAGACTAACACATCAATATTCAAACTGATGTGTTAGGATCAATAACGGCTAATTGTCCTATGGACTAGCACAACTTGCCCATACATGCACAAACACAAATATGTACAAATCATGACATGAAAGCCGAATAATTCATTATGAATTATGTTTATTTTCCCATCGGTAGGGGTACATCAAGTCATTAATAGATTTAGAAATCACGTTCAAGTCACTAAATAAGTTTCAACTTCAACACAAGTCGTTCATAGGGTAAAACACATGAAATATCCAAGCTTTCGAAATCAAGTTCAAAACGTCTTTTATAGGGGTAAATCATGTTAAAAATCCAAGGCTTTATAAATTAGTTTCAACAATCCTTTAATAGAAAACAAAATCACAAATACATATATATAGTATGATACACCTAAGGTTCCATAAGGGCTTGCCCCTCACACGCATGAAACCTTGTTAAAGAAATCATTTTTAAAATTAAAAAGTATGTTCGAAAAAAAAGACATACCTCAATTCCTGCTCAAACGAACTCCTCCAAATTCAATAATCGTTCTACAATTAATTAGCCTAATAAATATTAGAACTTCAACCCTTTTTCATAGAATTTCTACCCTTTTTGAAAACTAGGGTTTTTAAGTCAACATTCATGTTCTTCCTTTCACATGATTTACCCATGGATTCTAATCAATTGAAATAGTCTACTCTAGTATCAATCCATTTAATAAAAAACAATATAGGTTAAGTTCTTACCTTTATTGAGATTTCTCCAAAAGTCCTCTTCAATGGTTCTTCCTTCGATTCTCAAGAATATATAGATTGGAATGATAATATAGTGTTAATACTTGTTATTTTGTTGAGGTTTAACCATAGGATGGTTATGAACTCACCTTGGGGATTTGAGAGAGGTCTCTATAGTTCTTTTCCTTCAAAAAGTCATCCAAAATTAAGTGGGAAACAACTAAAATGAAGTTAGGCTTTTTTTATAACATCGTTCCTATATGAGGCCGCACAACTGGGGGCCTACTTCATGCATAACTTCGCACAATCGGAGGAAAATCACTGCCTCTGGTGTGCGGTCGCGCACCTGAAGGGTACTTCACGCAACACATCACACAGACTGCACAATGTCCAGTAAAATGTGCATAATATTTTTCATAGAGATCCATTTGATCTTCACAATATATGGTTTGAAAGTTATTTCAAATATCTACAACTTTCATGTTTTGAGTTTGATCAGATTCCTAACATAACTACCCGAAAATTGTGCATTAGTGAGGACTACCTCAAACTTAGATAAATTTTAAGAACTCTTACGAGCTTCACCATTAGGTTTGACTTCATAACAAATATATTTCACCCAAATTCATCCCAAAGGGATTCATATAATTATAATATCACATAAACATCTATTATACACATTTACACCTAACTCGAATTTACGGAGTGTTACATTATCCCTCTCTCATGATCATTCGTCCCCGAATGAAAGTCATGGCCTAAGATTTTTCACTAACCTCAAATTTCCAGAAATTCTAGAGTTCTTTTGCAAAATGAGTTATCCCAGGGACAACATACTAATAATCATACCACAATTGGATTATTCAAGCCTAAACACAATAGTGAGAGATTTATACCTCTAATCTAAACTTTTGTAGGAATTACTTAACCGAAAGGTTCAACACATACCTACAATAAGGAATAAGTGAGGGTATATATTCTTCATGTCCTGTTCAGCTTCCCAAGTTGCTTCTTCGGTATTATGATTACGCCACATGACTTTAACCGAAGCTACACCTTTTGTCCTCGACCTCTTAACTTGTCGATCTAGGATTTGCACAGGTTCTTCTTCATAAGACAAGCCCTCATTGATTTCAATCTTTTGATGCGTCAATACATGAGAAAAATTAGGTTTATACAACCTCAACATCGAAATGTGCAACATATGATACACCATAGATTTCTCAGATGGTAGGTTCAACTCATAAGCCACCTTCCCAAGTCTTCTATCACGATCCGACCCGACGGCCCGCGACTGTTGCCCTAGCTGGGCACCCTTATACTGACCTGTCACATATAATCAAGCTGATACTAAGGACAATATAAACATCTGTAATAAACTTGTCTTTCGAGGAGTCACAACAAAAAAATATAACAAAATAGGTGCCAGCAACGCGTCGCTACTATATACGTGAACATCCAAAAACGCAACTACAACAGTAGATCTGACCAAAACACCTCTATAATCCACACATTTCGTCACACGACCCAAGCTCAGCGATCGTGCCCTACTGGGCACTTACAGTATACATCGTAGATAATCGAACATACATGAACTTAACAAGAAATAAATAACAGTTAGCCGATAAGGCTACCTCCCGATATATATATAATCCAAAAAGCATTCTCTCTTTTTTTTTACAAAGCGACCCACAAGATATGACTACAAACATCTAAGAGTTTTGACATAACAATCGTGGACGGACAGATCTCGCCATACTCGAATGTACATAAATCTACAATCTCGTGGAACCGTACCAAAAGACAAAGCCTCCGAGAAATGAAGCTTTCAAGAATCAAGTGATCCTAAGTGCGGATCAACAAGCTTATATACCTCAACTCGCAGATGAACGCAGCCTCGGCGAGGTCAAGATGAAATATGTACCAAGTATGTAAAATCGAAAGCATCAGAATGAAATCATAATAGTCTAAAATAAGCTGGAGACATGTATGATAACCAAAATAACAGTACACTGTGTCTTGCCGAAGTGAAAGTAATGAAAGTCAGTTTTACCTTTTAAGGACTATTTCAACGCATGAACAATAGTCACACCAGGGCTATGGACACAAGCCATCAAATATCATCACACAGTCCAGTAAGGGTCTCAAGCCCACAAATATCAAAGTGCGTGGAATCCCCATCATCGCCGATACCGTAAGTGTAAAATATAACCATGTGACGCGCCCGTGGCATCCTACCTCACTGTCGGCGTACACATATGCAATATAGCGGGTTCGATTTCCATGCGGGTTAAATTCTACTAATAGGATTGCAATGGTATTACGGGCGGTAGCCTCAGAATGATCATAACCTTCCTACTTTTAAAGGATGAAAGATACTCTCATTAGTCTCATTGTTAGAAAGGCACAGTATACTGTTAATTTGATTATCATACATGTCTCCAGCTTTATTTTAGACTTATGATGTAAATTACGATTTTCGCTTACATACTTGGTACATATTTTGTATCGACCCTTTACTCTGGGATGCGCTCATGCCGCAGTAGGTGGTAAGGTGTGGATCCTCACTCTTAGGATCACTGATCAGTTGTCAGCAGGCTCCATTTCTCCAGAGGCTTGTCTTTTGGTACGGTTTCCCTGATGTTGTAGATTTATGTACATTCAGGGGTATGGCGGGGCCCTATCCCGTCGAAGTTGTTATGTAAAAATTCTTAGAGGTCTATAGTCATATCTTGTGGATTGGGTTGTAAAAAGAAATAGGTAACTGCTTTTGGGCTTATGTATATATTTTTCGGAAGGTGGCCTTATCGGCTAGCCTGTTGATATTTCATGACTTGTACTTTTTGAGTTGTATGTATGTTTCTCTACTATTCTCTGATGTATACTTGTAAGGGGTGCCCAGGTAGGGCACCAGTCGCGGGCCCGGGGTCGGGTCGTGACAGAAAATATGCCACTCATGGGCCAACCAATTAGTAACATCAAGTTGAAACTACTTAGACTTAACATGACAAGCACTTAATTCACAGTTAATGACCACAAGATATTCTAACAATGACCAATACTACTACTACAATGCTGGATATCAGCAGAATAAGCATAAAAAGTTATAGCAATGAGCACCGACAACATATGATTTAACTAGAACATGTTAGACTTGGCCCAAGTTTATCCTCCTAACTTATTGGTAATATAAGACAACTAGCATTGTGATTTTGAGCCTTTATCCTTAACATATACATACAATTAAACTAGGTGACTTGACTCACATAGTTCACTGTTGGCATTCAACTCTAGGTAAGGATGTAACAAGTCACTAGACACATGTCCAAATCCACATCATTACTTCCATAGCTCTCCAGTCTTTTGTTGACATCTACAACTGCTTTCAATTTGGTAACAATGCACATTTTTCTTCCTATATAAAGCTGATGGTGATCGATAATCCCCAACTCTTAAAGGGTCAAAACAAGAACTTCTCTGCTTACTGTTTCTAAGTTTGGTATCACCCAAAGCTACAATCTTGCAGGTACCATCAAGAAGTGAATTGGGAGACATAAAATTTAAGGTACCCATTTTTTTGTATTTCTCATCTTGGGAAAGGGACAATGTCAATCAAAACTTAAAGGAATTTATAACTATACCAAATTAGATATTCAATCCCAATTGTAATGTAAACCAATTATCCGGACATGAGTAGGCATAAACAAGTATATATAGACAAATCAAGCATATGTGGAGTACATATTCATGACATGCTATCCTCATCAATACTCACTTAATAACTTAACCAAATAGGCAGAAGCAAGAGAATACAAATAGTTGAGGAAATACTCAGACATTCATTTCTTCCACATGTGATCTAGATACCTATCAGAACTCAAATGATCTTATATTATCTACCAAATTTACATAAAGGGAAAGGGTAGACACAATCGCAAAGAGTAGATATGGGAATAGGTGGACATACCAATTTGATTTAATCAACACATTGATACAGAACATGGGCATATACAATCAAACCAAACTAAATGCAGAGTTATGCACATGAGGAAGGGACGAGGTTATTTTAAATAGTTATGATCAGATGAATATGACAATTAGTCATCATTAGAATATTTAGGGACCACTTAAGACTATTGAGACATGCCAAGGATATATATGACAATTAGAATATTTAGGGATATACAAGTAAGCTTTTAAAAGGTAAGACATGATATACTTTTGGCTACATATGGCAAAAAAAAATCAACTGAACTAAACATCAAACATTTTAGTCATCATTTTCATTTTTTTTAAACTAACAGAGACTAAGTCATAGGCATTCTCAATATGTCCTAACCAGATATGACCATTTAAAAGCAAAACATACACCAAATAGGCTCCTAAACTATCCTTCAGATCATGACAACACTTAAATAAGACACACATCCATTTGAAAGTCATTAGGTGATTCTATCATAATTATAACAACATTCTTATGCTAAATCTTAGTTCCCTTATTATAGACAGGAAAAAAAAAACATCGAGCCCTTCAAATCATTTCCAAACCAAATGTGACCTTTACAACCAACATAGTCATTATGTAAGCATAAATTTAACTTCAACAACCCATTTTAGTTCAACAACTGATGTTTAAATAATATACATGTGTAGTTGATACATGGATTAATCAAACATAATCTCTAAGAGGTTTAATATGCTTCTAAAGCCACTACAGCAACATACCAAAATAATTTATTTAGTTAACCAGGGGAACAAACCTCATGTTCATGTATTAAGCATACTAAATTAGTACATGTGCTAGTGATGGTTTGATCTAACATGCTTTGGACACCATAGGACTTAAACAATCCAAGATGAGTTACAATGGACTAAAACTAGTATACCAATCACTTCAAAGTCATTTAAATGAATCATACAGGGTCAAATAAACCTTAAACTTAACAAGACAAACACTTAACACACAAATAATCGCCACATAATACTCTAACAGTGTTTTCATCAATTGAACATGCTAGACCTTAATAGAGTAGTCACAAATAGCTACAATATTCACAATTATCACATATATTAAATAATGATTGGCATAACATATTCAAGGTTTAATAGTTAACTAAATAGGTAAACCATTTGCAACAACAAAACATTCCTGGAATTATTTAAATACTCCCATTTTCACTCCCTTAAGCAACTATTAACAACATGTTTAGCATACGAATCTATTTCCTATTTAAGAAATAAAACACAGGCTTGGGTTATTAGAACATATTGCATTCTACATTATGATATGCAAAGACAATTATGGGGGTAAGTTTAATCAAACATGAAAGATATCTAGGCAAGTCTAATTTACTGTTTAGAGGTAGTCTCACTGCGAAAATTGACAAAGATAGGTCCTAACACAAGTGATTTATACTCAAACCACATAATGTACAAGGACATTAACAGACCACCCTGTTCCGAAAGAAGTATGACCAAGACAGAATACATTTTAGAATATAAGATTGAGTAAACAGTCATTCCAGTCATCATTTTAAAAGTTCAGGACCATACAAATGCATTTATATATAACATGGATAGCATAACTCACAAGAAAAGTTGGAATTATCACAACTAATATACTTCACATATGACATGTACTCTAACCAAGATCAAACATAAAATATTTTACTCAAGAAGGCCTTGATGTGGATTCATTAAACTGTTACATACCTTCCAAACAATTATTAAGGCGTAAACAACTCATGATAACCCATAATCACTTCAGACAACACACACATGGTCCTAATAAATATGTTCGTATAGATGTACATCATTATCGCACCAACTATTCAACAATCTCACCAACCTATATACAAAGTCCATATATTCCCTTCTGGGCCGCTGTCGCTTTCTTTAGACGCATAGCTGAAAACACAATAATTCGTTAGCGATGGATTATCCTAATAACATAGCTCTATCGCACGATATTAGAGTAAGAAGAAAAGATGATATCCTAAATCCTAATTCTCCTCGCAGATAAGTATGGTGCACAACATACTCATACGCAAGACTCTACTAGATACGGTCCGTAGATATTCCGAGGACGAACTGCTCTGATACCACTCTTTGTCACGACCCGACCCGACCCGACGGGCCGCGACTGGTGCCCTAGTTGGGCACCCTTATACTGACTCGTCACATATAATCAAGTTGATACTAAGGACAATGTAAACATCTGTAATAAACATGTCTCCCGAGGAATCACAGCAAATCAATATAACAAAATAGGCAAGTCGACAAGGCTGTCATTATATACGGGAACATCCCAAAATGTAGCTACAATAGTACAGCTGACCAAAACATGCCTATAATCCACAATGTCCAACCCACACATGACTACAGACCTCTAAGAGTATAACATTGAAATATGGCGACAGGGCCCCGCTGCACTTCGAATAAAGTCTATAATAGAATATCTGTACCAAAATAACTAGGCTCCGGAACAATGGAGCTCTCCAAAAACAACTGAGCAGGAATCCTAGACGGGAGGATCACCAAACTGAGTACTTGTACCTGCAATCATTTAACGCACCCGAAGAAAGGGTCAAGACGAAATAATGATCGAGTATGTAAAACATGGCATCAGAAAGATAATCATAATCGCCAAAGATAACATGAGACAAGTATAATAATCAGTATACCAATGTACATGTGCCTTATAAAATGAGAGTCATGTATGTCCATATAATATACCGTACCTGGCCTAATGTGGGACTCGGTGAATGAATCCATATACATATACATACCGTACCCGACCCTCTAGTGACGGTCTCGGTGAAATCATATAATGTGCACATAACGTACCTCACCCATCATGGGACTCAAATAAATTAGATTTGTGGACGTCAGACACATAAAATCATATATGTGACGTCATTCACATATATCGCATCTTACCCATTCCGGGACTCGTAAAATCACCATACATATAGATACCCAGCCGGGCTCTGGAAATACTATAATCACATCAAGCACGAATAAAATATCATGAGTAACGTTATACTAATTAAATCATCATTTGACTCTCAATGGAATAAATAGAATGAACTATCACTTGTAAAATCAAAGGCAACTATTATATCAAGTATCACTAGGAATTAGGATTCAATGGAATTATGTACGTCCGCCGTACACTTATTTTGTATAAATCATGCTAAAAGAAAAAATGATAGTTTCACATACCTTATCGTCTATACCAACTCGATAATTAGAATTCGTCTCAATTAGCACTTCAACCTATAACAATAATAACATGACCATCAACTATGATTACTAGCATAGTTATATAGCGAATGATGACTCTCATTTTATGTAAAAATTTAGGTAGCACCTCCCCTGTTTATACTCACATCCGCAACTCACAAACAAGGTCAACAACATCGATAACAAGTCACAACTTAAGGATATAACCAAAACAGTCCCAAATACTCCATATACGCCATCGTTATACACTTTTTCTCTTTACATTCATGTAATACAACAACCACAACAACCAAGGTGATTAATACACCTATTTTTCTTGTTAATTTAGCCCCTTAATCCAAATTAAAACAGTCCATAAAAACAGTCCATACTTCTAGCAACAACGAGAGTTCAAGTCCTATAGTTTGCAACATAACACCTTTTTACACTTTAATTCTTTTAAGACATATATCCGCAATTACCACAATGTACATGCTTATTTGTAACTAAATTTCCAGTATTTTAACTCAACATTAACAACCCCTAAATACACTACAACATGTCCAACAATTTCGTGAATGTCTCGGCCCACAATCATAATTCCATAACTCTTCTCATAGTTCCTTAAAATCCAATTTATACTTCAACACTTTCATATAAACAACTATAACTTTAATTATCAAGATTTACTTCAATTTTTAACATGCAATTAGTGTCGATAATAACAACAACAACAATCATACCCAATGTATACAAAACAACCCCAAAATTGGTAACAACAATTCCAATCGGCTCAACAACATCAACAACAATCACATGCATTCTCTTATTTCCAATTCCTCTTTAACATGAGCTTATATCTTAACTACAACATCATTTAACTTCCAAATACTCTATAAAAAGAAGAATTCTTACCTTAATTTAGCCAAAACAATCCCTATAGCTCTCGGCATTCACTGCTTCACTTTTGCACCATTTCCACTATTTCTTCAACTTACAATGACATGCATGCATCCTTTACAAGTTTGAGACCATCTTACTTTCTTGTTCTTCTCCCAAATGGCTCATCTTCAAAGCTAAAATTTCTGGAGCTATATTCGGTCCAGTCCCTTTACCGAAACAGCCACTTCTTGGAGTTTACCATGGCTTAGACTTAGTATAAGAACTTAATCTTGGAAGGGGATTAATTAGAGCTTCAACATAGCTATAGAAAGTTTTGGAGGAGAGAGGATGGAGGGATGTGGGAGAGGGCTAATTTTCGAAATGGAGGGGAGAAGGGAGAGGTACGGGTATACGGGGTGATCAAGTCAACGACGTTGGGCTTAATGCCACTTGTCCCACGCGTGGGGGGACAAGGTGCCATTTGATTTCCACTAGTCTCCCACTTATCATCCTTTCTACTAAAATAAATCACACTTAGCTTTAAAATCCTGAAATTTTGATAATGGCCTCCTATTCTCAATGTCAAGATTTTATTTTACACGACATAGTCCTTAACCTCATTGGAAAAATTCAACCACTAGTATTAATTTTCTTCATCGCATTTATTGTACCCAAAATTATTCTGTATTAGCACATGCAAATATACTTTTCTTACAACACTCGAATCTTAATTTCTTAATTACGTTCTCAATTTATTACCTTAGAATTACGAGGTGTAACATCTTCTCACAATTTCATAAGGGCCAATAAAACGAGGGCTTATCTTACCTTTTCTATCAAACTACATTACTCCCTCCATTGGTGACACTGAAAAAAACACTTTTTCACCCATAACAAACTCTAGTTCGCGACGTCTCAAATCCATATAAGACTTATGTCGACTCTGATCTGTCTTCAGTCGTTGCACAATGAGGTTCACTTTTTCGATTACTTCGTGAATCTAGTTAGGACCCAATAGTTCTACTTTGGTAGATTCAAACCACCTAATAGGCGATCTGTAATGCCTCCCATAAATAGCTTCATAAGGAGCCATATGAATGTTTGCTTGATAACTCTCTGCTTGCCCATCCGTTAGTGGGTGGAAGGAAGTTCTCAAGTTTACACGAGTTCCCAAACCTTCTTGGAACGATTTCTAGAAATGAGCAGTGAATTGAGTGCCTATGTCAGATATGATGGATGTCGGAATCCCATGTAATCTAACTATCTCCTTCAAATATAACTTGGGATAATGTGTCGCGGTATCCATTGTTTTCACAGGAAGAAAATGAGCAAACTTGGTCAATCTGTCCATGATTACCCAAATCGAATAGAACTTGGCCCTTGTGCGGGGTAAACCAACGACAAAGTCCATGTTAATCATTTCCCACTTCCACTGGGAATATTGATATTCTAGGCTAAGTCAACAGACATTTGATGCTCAGTCTTTACCTAGTGACAGTTCAAATACTTAGCAATAACGTTAGAGATATCTACCTTCATGCTCTTCCACTAATAGTGTTTCTTCAAATCCTTAAACATATTGGTGGATCTAGGATGCATATAATATTTGGAACTATGCACTTACTCCATCAGCTTTGATCCGAAATTATCCGAAAATTGCGGATACCCGGTTTTTTGGATATCCGAAATATTCGGATCCGAATTCGATCCGAAATTATTCAAAAAATTGAATATTCGAAATTTTTGGATCGGATCACCGTATATCCAAAATTTTCATATTTTAATTTATCTTAAAATATTATAAATCCTATTTTAATTTATCCGAAATACCGTGTGAACAACCCTAACAATATCCAACGAATTGTATTGCAATACATAATATTACTATGTTAAGACTTCTAAAAATATTGCACTATTATAAATAATAAGTGTAAAAAAATAGGTGATGCGCGAAAAGATGCACACACTTTACGCAAGTGCACGTTATCGTGACAAGTAATATAGTCTAGGTAAGACCGAATATCGTCCACAAGGATTAGGGTTCAAGTACCAATTATCTATCTTTTGGTATCTATTTGGTAACCGATATTTGAGTTTGTTGATTATACTAACAATTATAAAGACTAATTAACTATGTGTTTACTTCAGTAGTGATGGAAATAGGGCTTCCAAGTCTCCTCAACTATCCGCTTATGTTACTTATTAATGCAATGAATTATGGTTCTTCTTCTTTTGGAGCTAGCAGGTTTACTAAATCGTTTTATACTCTCGTTAAGGCTATATAAACACTCAACCCCAGTATTGCTCCTTTCTACCTTTCGGTGATAAGGATGACTCTATAGGAGGATTAAGACCAAAAACCTAGTTAACTGTCACGCGCCATGCGTAAAATTAGGTGTTTAGACCTCTCGTTAACGCTACACAAGTAATTGAGGTATTTTCATCCCCAATCCAAAATATGTCTACCCAACTTACAGCATATTCACAACCTCCTCCTTTCGAAGTTTGATTAGAAATCATATAAATAATGATAATTGGTGATCAATTAATTACCAAGCATTCAAAGCAATTATTGGATAAATCTCAACAAGAAGAAGAATAACCATAAACATGCATCAATTCATAACATAAGTTTCTAGTGATTTAACATGGAAAACCCTATAATGGAATTAGTTCCTAGCCATTGACATGACAAGAACTAACTCAATGTTCATCATAAAAACTGAAATAAAGAAAAGAAAAGAAAATACTTAAGAATGAGTCTCCAAGCCTTCTCGCATCCAAGGGTTGTGTTGTGGAATATTTACAAGATGGATTGGTGGAAGGGTGGATGTAGAGTGGTGAATGGTGGAATGGAGGATGAATTCTTCTAATGATGTAGAGCCTATTTATAGACCAAGAATCCTTTAGGTAAAGGGTTAAGGATTTATGTAGGTAGGAAAAGTTATTAGAATCCTTTTAGGTAAGAGTTTTAAGGTAGGAAAAGTTATCCCTTTAGGTAGGAAAAGTTATCCCCTTAGGATTCTGAAAACATGTCAAATTCGCCTAACTTCATAAATCCCGCTGGCCGCGCAGATCAAATGGCGCGCTGAAAAATCAGCATCTTTCGGAACTTTCAGCACCATGGGCGTCGTGGCGCTGCTGCCAGCGCCGTGGCGTCGCTGCCAGCCGCATGGCCGGTGACGCTCGCGGATTCCGCCTGCCGCCTCTTTTTCGTCCGACTTCGCCCGATCTCTCTATAATTTCCGAACTTAGACTTCATTTCTGGCCCTTTTAGTGTGCAATTCCATCTCATTTATGCTCATTTCAACTCCTTTTCGCCATTTCTCCATTTTTGACCGCTGTGATACAAAAGAAAGGAAAACGACCCTAATACTGTACTAAACATAAATGAAATGAGTAAAATACTAACTAAAAATGACTCAAAAAGTGTATATAAAATACACCGATCAAATACCCCAAAACTTAACCTTTGCTCGCCCTCGAGCAAAGATCAAAAATATAAACAAAGACGTGAAAGAAAATAAAATAAAATGACTCAAAGACATTGATCAAATTGCTGTATAATTGTCACTTTAGAAAAGCATGACGGTTTAGTAGGATAATATGTAGGAACATATAGCATGAATTTTTAGCATTCTAAACACTCAAGTCAGATATTTCGCAAATTTAATTTAATCATACTCAATGGAAGTAAGAATACCTAACTATGCATATTAATTTCAAAATCCTATGACATGTTTACTTGCTATTCTCCACTAATCATGGATACACATATTAGAGATCTTCAGGGCTTTTCAGGGTTGTAATGTAGGCTTAGGCAGAGGTAGGTAAAAATAGGCATTTAGGCTCAATTTACGTACCATAAGCTCTTTTTCTTTCAACTCTTCCCTTTTCTTTTGATTCTCTTTTTCACTTCATACCTATTTTCCCCCTCTTTTGTTTTGAGAGAATGATGTGTATGATGAATAGCAGGCACCCCCAAACTTAGGCTTTTGCCTATTTATTATTACTTTTTCATTGGGGTGCATAAAAACTGTTTACTCTCTTTTTGTCTCTTTTTCAACACTTTATATTCCAAACATCTCAATTTTTCACTTATGGCACAAGTATGGAATTATAAGGTGTCAAAGAAAGGTCTTATTTTTAGGCTCAAAGGGGCTGACTAGGGATATAATTTGACTGTCAGGGATAGGCAAAGAATGGTAAGAAAGAGCTAATAAAGAAATGTCTGAGTCATCTCTCTAACATGCATATCCTAACAATTTCGCCTCAAATAGCAAGCAAGCAGACACATAGGTTTAATCACTAACAATGCATAAATCAAGCAAGATACCCCAAATAGTTCGATTTCATGAATTTTTGGCATATCTATCTTAAGTATTCAGATGGTTGCTTCTAATTCCATTACATTATTCCACTTTACTTCATTAGGCGTTTCAAGTAACTACAACATGCATGATCATAAAAAATAAAAAAAATAAAAAAATTATGACTCAAAAATGACTTAAAAAATACACAAAACAATTCAAAAAGACTCAAAAAAATAATAAAACATCCCCCCAAACTTAAATCACACATTGTCCCCAATGTGTGCATGACTCAAAAAAATATGGACAACTTACTGACATAACACAGCGGTCATACCGGAGGTCTAGGAGGAAAAATTCTGGAATTTGCACGGATTCTGGGTTACTGAACTTTCGCATGCGTTCAGAATCAGCCACTGGCGCCATGCTCTGCGCTCAAGTTCCGCCATGCTCTGATTCAGCCGGCGCCGACGATCGCGCTCTTTTTTTTTCCAGCGTTTTGCTCCTTTTTCCTGCTTTTGCTTTCACCACCTCATCCAACAACACAAACAAGAACCCAAGACCGTGAGACTGTTTCAAGATAAAAATAAAATAAACTAAAGATGTAAATTAAAATAACATAATTAAAAATATTGGGTTGCCTCCCAACAAGTCACTGTTTTAACGTCTTTAGCTGACGCAATTAACCTTTACGAGTGCCTATCGATCCTTCTGCGAACTGCTTGCAATCCGCAGAGTTATTGTTGTAGGTCTCACTTTTCCTACAACCATCTGTTCAAACAAGGGCCTCAAACATAAAATTATCCCCCAAGTACACAAGACAGGCTTGTCTTTTAGGCTCTTCATAATGTAGGGATCAGTGAAATTCCCTACATCTCTCAACTTTAGGGGGTGCCCTTGATGGTATGGACTTTCTTTTTGGGGATCATTATTGACAACTGGTGGTGTTTCTTCTGCAATAGGTACATGAAAAAGATTTTCCAAGGAATTCAAAAAGATGAATGATTGGATCTCAGTACCCTTTTCCTTCTCTACACCAATTATCCCGCCAGATTCCTCAACAGCTGGGTGTGGTTCAGGCTCCTCAATTTGCTTGCCACCTCCCATAATGATGTCGCTAGGCAGATTTACTTGAGGTGTATTGCTCATCTCATCCATTAGTTGCCTTATGCGGGTCTCCAAATTTCTGAGGGACTCTCTTGTCTCAGTCATAAACTGAGCCTGGCACTTGGCGAACATAAGTATGCCTGCCTGCAACTCATTTCCATCTTCCTCTGAAATCTGTGGGTTAAGCTGGTGTTGATGACTCCACTGTCTCTGATAGTAGTAGTCCATGTGTCCTGATTTTTTTTTTTTTAACGAATTTAACCTGCAAAATAAGAAAAACAACAAACGGTGATAAAAAGATGCTCGCAGAACAAGTTAGAAACTTGTTCTTAAAGCAACCAAATTAGAAATAAGAATAGATAAATCGATATTGAAAGTAAGCCAATCCCCGGCAACGGCGCCAAAAACTTGATGCGTGAAAAGATGCACACACTTTAACGCAAGTGCACGTTATCGTGACAAGTAATATAGTCTAGGTAAGACCGAATATCGTCCACAAGGATTAGGGTTCAAGTACCAATTATCTATCTTTTGGTAACCGATATTTGAGTTTGTTGATTATACTAACAATTATAAAGACTAATTAACTATGTGTTTACTTCAGTAGTGATGGAAATAGGGCTTCCAAGTCTCCTCAACTATCCGCTTATGTTACTTATTAATGCAATGAATTATGGTTCTTCCTCTTTTGGAGCTAGCAGGTTTACTAAATCGTTTTATACTCCCGTTAAGGCTATATAAACACTCAACCCCAGTATTGCTCTTTTCTACCTTTCGGTGATAAGGATGACTCTATAGGAGGATTAAGACCAAAAATCTAGTTAACCGTCACGCGCCATGCGTAAAATTAGGTGTTTAGACCTCTCGTTAACGCTACACAAGTAATTGAGGTATTTTCATCCCCAATCCAAAATATGTCTACCCAACTTACAGCATATTCACAACCTCCTCCTTTCGAAGTTTGATTAGAAATCATATAAATAATGATAATTAGTGATCAATTAATTACCAAGCATTCAAAGCAATTATTGGATAAATCTCAACAAGAAGAAGAATAACCATAAACATGCATCAATTCATAACATAAGTTTCTAGTGATTTAACATGGAAAGCCCTATAATGGAATTAGTTCCTAGCCATTGACATGACAAGAACTAACTCAATGTTCATCATAAAAACTGAAATAAAGAAAAGAAAAGAAAATACTTAAGAATGAGTCTCCAAGCCTTCTCGCATCCAAGGGTTGTGTTGTGGAATATTTACAAGATGGATTGGTGGAAGGGTGGATGTAGAGTGGTGAATGGTGGAATGGAGGATGAATTCTTCTAATGATGTAGAGCCTATTTATAGACCAAGAATCCTTTAGGTAAAGGGTTAAGGATTTATGTAGGTAGGAAAAGTTATTAGAATCCTTTTAGGTAAGAGTTTTAAGGTAGGAAAAGTTATCCCTTTAGGTAGGAAAGTTATCCCTTTAGGTAGAAAAAGTTATCCCCTTAGGATTCTGAAAACATGTCACCCGCCTGAACTTCATAAATCACGCGCCACGTGTAGATCCTGCATGGCGCCCGAAAATCAGCATCTTTCGAACTTTCAAGACAATGCGCGGCGGCTGCTGCCATGGGGCCGCGCGGCGGTGACGCGCGATTCGCCTCGCCGCTCTTTTTTCGTCCGACTTCGTCGATCTCTCTATAATTTCCTAACTTAGACTTCATTTCTTGGCCCTTTTAGTGTGCAATTCCATCTCATTTATGCTCATTTCAACTCCTTTTCGCCATTTCTCCATTTTTTACCGCTGTGATACAAAAGAAAGGAAAACGACCCCTAATACTGTACTAAACATAAATGAAATGAGTAAAATACTAACTAAAAATGACTCAAAAAGTGTATATAAAATACACCGATCAATAGGCATCTTGTTAGAACTGACCAAGGGATTTATGATTATGAGGAGCATAAATATAACAAGTATTGATGGCTGGTTTAGTGGTAGAATGACACGCTTAATGCAGAGGCCGGGTTCGATTTTTGCAGTGGTGTATTTGTGGCAATTAATATTGCATAACTTGTGGTGTAGTGGTAGAATAGTAGATGTCATCATCCGCGACCGACCGGCCGCGACTAGTACCCTACTGGGGTACCCTGTCAGGTATATGTCAGAGAATAGCAGCGGAACATAACACAACACATAACTTCAAAAAAAAAGGGTAAAACATAACCGCCACCGATAAGGTCGCTTTCCATAAACATACTTAAACAAAGTATTTATAATACAACCGTTCTTATAGCCCAAAATATATAGGTGGCCTGCACTTAAAGATAATAACCGTATGACAGTGGCCCCGCCATACCCTCGGATGTACAAAATACCTATAGCATCGTGGAATATCCATACTAATAAATAAGCTTCCGAGGAATGAGCTTCGACACCGAATAGTGATCCTAAGAACGAGGATCCTCAATCGCTACTTTACTCGCAAGATGCAACGCATCCAGGGAAGGGGGTCAAGACACAATATGTACCAAGTATGTAAACGGGAAAATCGTAATATGATATCATAAGTCTAAAAGCAAGTCGAGTCATGGAAGACAATAAAATACCTTTATCATGCCTTACTAACAATGAGAGTGACAAGTATATATACATATATAATAATGCATAAAATAGGAGGCTCATGATCAAAACAGGTACCTCGCCTGTAGTATCAAAAGAAACCATCCTACTCTCGGGACTATTTCACCCGCGTGGGTCTGTGGACCCGCGTGAGGTACTCCTCGTGATCGGCCGCACTGCGGCACGGGACTATTTCACCCGCATAAGCCCATAAGGACTCGCATGAGGTATTCCTCGCATCATGGGTAGCAAATCCACGAAGGTGGTATAACGATCTTGGGACTTTCTCGGATATACTCTTACCAAGCGGATGGTATAACGATCTGGGGCGTACCGGATATACTCTACACTGGAGCAGATGGTATAACGATCTTGGGCTTGCCTCGCCGGATATACTCTTATCTTGGTGCGGATGGTATAACGATCTTGATCTCGCCTCGATATACTCTACACCGAAGCGGATGGTATGACGATCTTGGGGTGGCCGCCTCGCATACTCTTACATCAAGGAGGTGGTATGACGATCTGGGCTTGCCTCGGACATACTCTTACCCTATCACAAATCACATCATATCATAATAATAATAAGTTAAGAAAACTTATAACTTCTTTTTAGTCTTGTTCACATACTCTCTCATTTTAGTTTACTTAAGGCACTTAACCATATCTTTAATAAAAGAACACTGAATTTAACCCAAGTACTACATACTTCAACTCTTTCAAAAGTGACTCTTCTTTATACATAAAAGCCTTTGGGCAATTGATGCCTTTAAATCAAGTTGCCTCTTCATATAATTATCTTACTTAGAGTAAATCCTTCTCATTAACCTTTTATGAAGCTAATAGACCAACTTCCCATAAAGTTGTTATATTAACTCTATACTTTAGTAAAAATCATACTTTTCCTTAACCAAGTGGACTCATACGCTCTTAAAACGAAAAGTCATTTTATACTCAAAACAAGTAAGAACACCAAATCTCAGACGCTCACCGTACTACATAGTTTCATCTATTCATGCTCAAGAGATAGGAAAGCTTCACATACCTCTTGGTCAATCCACTTGCCAAGTCCAAACTACCGCAAGTAATATTTCAACCTATAATAGTCATGATACGCTTATTAACCTCTAATCTTAATGTAGAACAATCCAAGTTCAAAGTCACTAAATTCTAAGAAAAATCGGCACATTTCCTTTGTTTCTACTCACTTTGCCACCTTTCTCAAGGCCGAAATTATCATCAAAACACCACATTTTCTACCAATCAATCCAACAATTCAAAGGGATTTCACACCCAAAATTTCGCCTCATAAGTTTACAACAAATCACTTAACAATTCTAAGGTAGTTTTTAGGCTACAACAAGCTCATTTGTTCTTCTTAACCCATTCTTCATATCCAAACCACATTTACTTGCATGCAAAGACTCTAAGTGCATTATTTTACTACCGAGATCTTGCTTTCTAAGCATGCAACACTAGAACTAAGTTTAAAGGAAGAAATGTTACCTTAAAGTTTTAGCCAAAACTTATTCCAAATATTGCTAGCTTCCTTGCCAAGAACACTACCACAACAATGCCAACAAGCTAGCTACAAGCTTCCTTTTCTTGTTCTTAACTTTCAGATTTTTCTAAGGGTTTTTAGAGAGAAGGGGGAGCAATTTGAGAGAGAGAGAGAGAAGATGAAAGATAGACAATGACCAAGCCTTGGTCAATATATTGCATGCAACAGAAAATCAGATGGGGGGGAACACTTGTCACCCTCCCATGGTCTCTTTTAAAACAAAAAATCAGATTTTCTAAGTTTTTTCGCCCAGCTTCCGCCAGGCGCCAGCCGCCAGGCGCCTTAAACCTCCGCAGCTCTCGAACTTTCGCGCCGCTGCTGCCTCAGCTGCGCGCTGCAACTTCTGCGACCTCTCGATTTTAGGCGCCGCGTCGCATACGCGCGCGCTTCGCCGCTTTGCTCGAACGCATTACCGATCGCATGGCCGAACTTGTAACTCTCATAACTTTCTACTCGATGCCCTATCGACGAGCGGTTGGTTGCGTTGGAATCAAGACTCAACGAACTACGCCCTAGGCCTTTAAAATACTTAGGAACTCTCAACGAATCGGTCATAACCCGCCTCAAAGTTGACTAAAACCGTCCGAACGACGTCACAACCCGCCGGAAATTTTAAGTCTTACATACTTTCGTGACGTTTCCATACGTGAGGTCAGAACTACGGGTATAACATTCTCCCTTAGAAACATTCGTCCCGAATGTTCCTTCTCCGCTTACTCAACTCACGACAGCGACATAGCCCCTCTTCACTATTCATTCGTAATAAAGAAGCTCCACGAGCCACAACATCCAGAAGCGTAAATGCTAAATCAAAACTAACAAGGCGAAAGTAGGTTACCCGAGGTATAGGAATAAGTGAGGATACTTCTTCATCATGTCATCCTCTGCTTCCCACGCCATTTCCTCCTGTTGCTCCGCCATAGACCTCGACGGAAGCCACGCTTTTCGTCCGAAGTCGTCTAACTCGACGATCGAGTATCGCTATGGGACTCTCTTCATACGATAACTCCTGGTACTTGGACATCTGAACCGGTGCACTCTAGATGGATCTCCAATACATTTCCGCAACATGGACACATGAAAATCGATGCACCGCCCAAATCGGACGGAAGATCTAACTCATAGCAACCTTGCCTACCCTACGGACAATCTGACACGCCCAACGTACCTTGGGCTAAGCTTCCCTTTCTTTCCAAATCTCATCACGCCTTCATGGGCGATACCTTTAGGAAAACCCAATCATCTATCTCAAATTCCAAGTGTCGACGCCGATGATCTCGCATACGACTTTTGCCGACTCAGCCGCTAACAATCGCTTCCCGGATAAGCTTCACCTTATCCATCGTCAGCTGACTAAGTCCGCCCGACTAATCGAACTTCTCCCACTCGAACCATTATCGGTGACTGCACTTCTCCCGTATAAGGCCTCATAAGGCGCCATCCGAATCTTTGGAATGATAGCTATTGTTATAAGCAAACTCCACGAGAGGTAAATGATCCTCCACTACCCAAATCAATAACACAAGCCCGCAAAGATATCCTCGAGTGTGCGGATAGTGCGCTCGCCGCCCGTCCGTCCGAGGTGAAACGCCGCATCGAGACTCACTGTGTCCCTAATCCTTCGAAAGGACCTCAAGTTAGCCGAGAACCGGGCTCTCTATCTCGATATAATCGACACCGACTCAATGCGCCTCACAATCTCTCTAATATATAATCCGCATAGTCTCACCAAAACGTCGTTCGACGGAAGAAAATGGGCCGATTTCGCCACCGCCGACAATCGCCAAATGGAATCACGCTTCTCCGAGTGGTAGGTAGCCCGTAATAAAATCCATATTTATCACCTCCCACTTCCAAGTCGGAATATCAATGGCTATAATAGCCCTCCGGCTTCGGTGCTCAATCTTAACTCACGACAATTCGCACGTGCCACGAACTCCGCAACGCCCTCTTGGCCATCCCACCAATACACGATTCGAGGTCATGGTACATCTTAGTCGACCGATGAATAGAATAACGAGCACCGTGTGCCTCCCGAATCTGGCCGACGGTCCTCGCCACATCGGAACACACAACCGCCTCGAATCTTAGCACCCCATCGCGCTACTCAAATAGACTCTTCTCCTTCGGAGAGCTGATCTGATCGCACCAAAATCGGATCCTCATACTGCCGCCTCCTTACCTCCTCGATGATAGAAGACTCGCAACCTCTCGAACCCGAATTTCACTATCGAATCAACCAAACGAACCCCAAGGCTCGCTAATCGATGTAACTCTCTGACCATATCCTCTTCTCGGCCGAACATCGATGCACTACCCATCGACCGCGACTAAGGGCATCCGCCACCACATTGGCCTTCCCCGGTGGTATAGAATATCAACATCGTAATCCTAAGTAGTTCCAACCACCGCCTCGCCGCAAGTTCGGCTCCTCCGTGAAGATATACCGAGACTCTTGTGGTGCGTGTAAATGTCCACATGAACTCCATATAAATAATGTCTCGGATCTTTAAGGCATGAATCACTGCCGCTCCAAGTCATGTGTGGGATAGTTCTTCTCATGTTTCCTAAGCCGCCGATGCATAAGTTATAACCTTGCCGTCCGCATCAGACGCACTCCAAGCCCGACACTGACGCGCACAATAAACCACATATCCATCTAAGCCCTCGGAAGAGTAAGAACCGGGCGGTTGTCAACTTCTCCTTTAGCAATGAAAACTTTCCTCACAAGTATCCGCCCACGAACATAGCCGCTTTCCGAGTCGGCTTAGTCAAAGTCTTTGAAATAGAAGCAAACTTCTCCACAAACCTCCGATAATAACTGCAAGGCCCAAAAGCTACGCACTGCTTGCAGTGGTCTAGGCCAAGTCTTATCGCTTCAATCTTTCTTGTATCAACCGAATACCATCGCCCCGATAACATGCCCTAAGAAAGCCACGACGCGAACTCGCACCGAGAACTTGGCATACAATTGCCGGCCTCTGAGGACTCCCAATACCGCCTCAAATGATCAGTATGCTCCCGCTCAGGCGAATACACCAAGATATCATCAATAAACACTATAACGAACATATCCAAGAATGGCACGAACACCCTATTCATCAAATCCATGAATACCTTTGGGCGTTGGTCAACCCGAAAGACAACACCCTGAACTCATAGTGCCCATACCGGGTCCTGAATTCAGTCTTTGGTATATCAACATCTCTAAATCTTACCTGAAGATAACTGCACGTAGGTCTATCTTGAAAAAACACTTTGCACCGTGAATCGGTCAAACAAATCACAATCCCGGGAGGGATATCTATTCTTGATAGTTACCTTGTTCAGCTTCCTGTAATCAATACACATACGCATCGTCCCATCCTTCTTCTTTACAAATAACACTGGTGCTCCCCAAGGAGAAACACTTGGCCTAATAAAGCCTTTCTCCAGCAAATCTTTCAGCTGGTCCTTCAACTCCTTCAGCTCGGCAGGTGCCATCCTGTATGGCGGAATAGATATCGGCCGAGTATCTGGCGCCAAATCAATGCAAAACTCAATCTCCCTTTCGGGAGGGATACCCGGAAGCTCATCTGGGAATACGTCTGGAAACTCTCTAACGACCGGAACTGACTGAAGGTCTGGTACCTCAGCCTCAGTGTCGAATACCCGAACCATATGGTAGATATACCCTTTCCGCACCATCTTCCTAGCCTTGAGGTAAGAAATAAACTTACCCCTCGGCGATGCAGTATTCCCCTTCCACTCGATAATCGGCTCGCCGGGAAACTGGAACCGAACTAATCTCTCCCTACAGTCCACGTTGGCATAGCAAGATGCTAGCCAATCCATACCCATAATCACATCAAAGTTCGCCATATCCAACTCTATCAAGTCGCCAGAGTCTGACGGCTATCTATAGTCACAGGGCAAGCCTTATACACTCGCTCAGCTACCACTGAATCACCTACTGGCGTAGCCACCTCAAAAGGTCTTATGGACTCGGGCTCTATCCCTATTCTACTGGCAATATGAGGAGATATGTAGGACAAGGTAGAACCTGGATCTATCAAAACATATACATCACAAAGAAGAAACCAATAATGTACTGTGATTTACATCCGCGACGCCTCGGTCTGTCGACCGACATAGCATAGATGCGATTCGAGGACCGCTAGAATCGAACCCCTACCACGACCTTCGCGCGCCGGCCGCCCATAAGTACCACGCTCCGGGCGTCTAACCATCGAAGATGAAGATCCAAAGAATGCACGTCGGTGAACGTAATGCTCCCGCCGCAGGGCGACGACAATCTTTCTTCGGGATGGCCTGCCGCCACAAGAGTAACATGATCTCGAACCCATACGGCACTCGCCCGGATGAGACCTACCGCATCGAACGCACCGAGAGGTAGGTGGTCTCGATTAGCGCTGTCTCGCCTCGAAACTCGACGTCCCGAGCCCCGACCGCTCTCGAATAACCTGCTGATCGACCTCCCGCGTAAAGCGTGAAGGAGCACTCAGCCGGGGTGGAAGGTGGACCTAGTTCGCCGAGGCCGCCCGCTAAAATCGCTCTGAGAACCCGATGTCTCGCCTCTTGGCCGCCCAAATCTAGCCGATCTCCGCTCTCGCCTCGATCCGCGCGTATGCTGCATCTCCGCAATATCCATCCTCGGCTGAAGTGCCACTCCTAAGCGAGAATCATGCGACGGTCCAGCCCCATCACGTATCTATGAACCCCATCGCCATATCGCCTACAATGGTGTGTGCATATCGGCCAGAGTCAAACTGTGTACTCACGATAGTCCTCCCGCCCCGTCTCAAGGTCAAGAACCTATTCACGCTGGCTCTCCTCACCTCGTGAGGCAAGAAGTGGTCTAGAACGCCTCGTGAACTCCTCCCAATCACCGGAAGAGCATCATCACCTCGACAATACCCATGACTCAAACCAGCCAACGCAATATCGCGTAACGGTAAGCTAGTGTAATGCACTCGATGTCGATGCCCTAAGAACTGCATGGTCCACAGAATCGCTTGACAAACTCCTGCGGATCCTCATCGAATCTCGAACCATAGAACTCGGGTGGGTGACAACCAGAAATCCGAATCAAGAAATCGTCGGCTTGGGTTGCCGCCTCGCTTCCCGCTTTGCCACTTACGCCGTCAAGAATCAATGGCTCTATAATTCCCGTAATCTCGTACTCGGTTCACCGCGAGCTGAGGCTCGTGCATCGCGTCTCGCAGCCGCGTCCACGCCGAACTCGTTGAGGCGGGCGACGACGGAACTCGCCGCCTAAACATCATTCTCGGTAAGGATTGGGCTGTGCCTCGTGATTCTCCGCGTCCCACTAGCAAAGACCCTCACCGCTTCGCTTCCTCGGGCCGCGGTTGCCTAGCGAGGCATAATCGATACATAAAGGAAAACATCGGGAGATTCAATCTATAACTCACTCTATTGCACGATCTTAGAGTGAAAGAATGAAACCAATCCTAAATATCCTGCGCACTCGATTATAGATGTGGTGCACGCACACACCGATAATCAAGACTTACTAGACACGGTGTGGACACTTTCCGAGGACTAATCGCTTCGATACCACTTTTGTCACGACGACCCGGGCGCGACTAGTACCCTCTGGGTACCTTCCCGTATATGTCGAGAATAGCAATGAACATAACACAACACATAACTTCAAAAAAGGGTAAAACATAATCGCCACCGATAAGGTCGCTTTCCATAAACATACTTAAACAAAGTATTTATAATACAACCGGTTCTTATAGCCCAAAATATATAGGTGGCCATGCACTTAAAGATAACAAGCGTATGACAGGCCCCGCCATACCTCGATGTACAAAATACCTATAGCATCGTGGAATATCCATACCAATAAATAAGCTTAGGAGGAATGGAGCTTCGACAGGAATAGTGATCCCAAGAACGAGGATCTCAACTGCTTACCCTTACCATGCAGATTGAACGCAGCCGGGAAGGGGTCAAGACACAATATGTACCAAGTATGTAAAGTCGGGAAAATCTTGTAATATGATATCATAAGTCTAAAAGCAAAGCTGAGTCATGGAAGACAATAAAATACCTTTTCTTGTGCCTTACTAACAATAGAGTGACAAGATATATACATATATAATCTTTGCATAAAATAGAGGCTCATGATCAAAGCAGGTACCTCGCCCGTAGTATCAAAAAGAAACCATCCTACTCTGGGACTATTTCACCGCATGGGTCCCGTGGACCCGCATGAGGTACTCCTCGCGATCGGCCGACTACGGCGTGGGACTATTTCACCCGCATAAGCCCATAAGGACTCGCATGAGGTATTCTCGCGATCATGGGTAGCAAATCCACGAATGCGTGGTATAACGATCTTGGGGACTTTCCCCTCAGATATACTCTTACCCTGAAACAGATGGTATAACGATCTTGGGGCTGTACCTCAGATATACTCTTACACTGGAGCAGATGGTATAACGATCTTGGGGCTTGCCCCTCAGATATACTCTTATCTCGAGTGCAGATGGTATAACGATCTTGGATCCGCCTCGGATATACTCTTACATCAAGCCGGATGGTATGGCGATCTTGGGCTGGCCTCGGACATACTCTTACATCAAGGAGGTGGTATGGCGATCTTGGGGCTTGCCCGCATACTCTTACCCTATCACAAACTGTCATCATATCATAATAATAATAAGTTAAGAAAACTTATAACTTCTTTTTAGTCTTGTTCACATACTCTCTCATTTTAGTTTACTTAAGGCACTTAACCATATCTTTAATAAAAGAACAGGAATTTAACCCAAGTACTACATACTTGAACTCTTTCAAAAGTGACTCTTCTTTATACATAAAGCCTTTGGGCAATTGATGCCTTTAAATCAAGTTGCCTCTTCATATAATTATCTTACTTAGAGTAAATCCTTCTCATTAACCTTTTATGAAGCTAATAGACCAACTTCCCATAAAGTTGTTATATTAACTCTATACTTTAGTAAAAATCATACTTTTCCTTAACGAGGACTCATACGTTCTTAAAACGAAAAGTCATTTTATACTCAAAACAAGTAAGAACACCAAATCTTGTACGTCTACCGTACTACATAGTTTCATCTATTCATGCTCAAGAGATAGGAAA
This sequence comes from Przewalskia tangutica, assembly GCA_029844215.1. Classification (NCBI taxonomy): domain Eukaryota; kingdom Viridiplantae; phylum Streptophyta; class Magnoliopsida; order Solanales; family Solanaceae; genus Przewalskia; species Przewalskia tangutica. The sequence continues at coordinate 108,978 of JAQGDG010000197.1, read as the reverse complement.
GCTTCACATACCTCTTTGGTCAATCCACTTGCCAAGTCCAAACTCAAGTAATATTTCAACCTATAATAGTCATGATCGTTTATTAACCTCTAATCTTAATGTAGAACAATCCAAGTTCAAAGTAACTAAACTCTAAGAAAAATCGGGCAGCATTTCCTTTGTTTCTACTCACTTTGCCACCTTTCTCAAGGACGAAATTATCATCAAAACACCACATTTTCTACCAATCAATCCAACAATTCAAAGGATTTCACACCCAAAATTTCGCCTCGTAAGTTTACAACAAATCACTTAACAATTCTAAGGTAGTTTTAGGCTACAACAAGCTCATTTGTTCTTCTTAACCCATTCTTCATATCCAAACCACATTTACTTGCATGCAAAGACTCTAAGTGCATTATTTTACTACCACGAGATCTTGCTTTCTAAGCGTGCAACACTAGAACTAAGTTTAAAGGAAGAAATGTTACCTTAAAGTTTTAGCCAAAACTTATTCCAAATATTGCTAGCTTCCTTGCCAAGAACACTACCACAACAATGCCAACAAGCTAGCTACAAGCTTCCTTTTCTTGTTCTTAACTTTGATTTTTTCTAAGGGTTTTTAGAGAGAAGGGGGAGCAATTTGAGAGAGAGAGAGCGAAGATGAAAGATAGACAATGACCAAGCCTTGGTCAATATAGTGCATGCAACAGACAATCAGATGGGGGGGGACACTGGTCACCCTCCATGGTCTCTTTAAAACAAAAATCAGATTTTCTAAGTTTTTTCGCCCAAATTTTCGCGCGCAGCCGCGTGCAGCCTGGCGAAAACCTCCATGAGCTCTCGAACTTTCGGCGCGCGGCCACATCTGGCGCGGCCTACGCTCTGCGACCTCTCGATACTTTAGGCGCGCGACCCTGCATCTGGCGCGCCCGCGCTTTGCACGAACGCATTTACGCGATTGTACTGAACTTGTAACTCTATAACTTTCTACTCCGATGCCCTATCGGCGAGCGGTTGGTTGCGTTGGAATCAAGACTCAACGAACTACGTCCTAGGCCTTTAAAATACTTAGGAACTCTCAACGAATCGGGTCATAACCCGCCTCAAAGTTGACTAAAACCGTCGAACGACGATCAACTGTCGCCGGAAATTTTAAGTCTTACATACTTTCGTGCGTTTCCATACGTAGGTCGAACTACGGTATATGATCCTGATTCGAACAGTTCGAATCTCGGTTAGTGCATTTAATTTTTCTCTTTTTTAACCATATCAAAAGTATTCTACAGCTAGTCGCCATTTTTGAGATACATCAAAAAGGGCGACTGTAGTCGCCCTATTTGAACCACAACAAATAGGGCGATTTTTTGTCCCTATTTGGTCCTCACCAAAGGAGGCGACTTGAAAATCGCCCTATTGGGTCCTTATCAAAGGAGGCGACCTAAAAAATTGCCCTCCTTGATCTATGACAATGGATCTAATGAGGCGGAGGGAAGGGCGACTTGAAATCGCATCCTTTGATCTAGAAGGGCGATTTTCATCCAAAGAGGGTGACTTTGCTCGCCCTTTCAGAAGCGTTTTGTTGTAGTGGATAAACATGTTGAAATAAATTGTCATTTTATTAGAGAAACCGTGGCTAAAGGATAGTTGACTACACAGTTTGTGAGATCACAAGACTAGCTAGCAGACATACACATAAAGGCCTTGACAAAAGAGGTGTTATATGGTTTTAGAAGCAAGCTAGGAGTGAGTGTTCCACCAATCACTAGCTTGAAGAGAAGTGTTGAAGATCATGATAGGGATAAGGGTTGTGTTGAAGATCATGATATGGATAAGGGTTAGAGTTGTCGTGATAAGGCAGCATTAGTGTATTAGCTATACTAGAACTATACTTAGTCATGTATATGTAATTGTGTAGAAGTAGAACTCTTAAGACAGTTGTATATAAGTTGTATATCTGATGTATATTTACTTTGTATTCTCCTGTATAAATAGGAGCTCATGTATTCGACATTATCATCAATAATAGATCAATTACTTCTCTAATTTGCTTAAGATTTCTACACTTACATCCTACCCTCCCAGGACCCCACATCAGAGGCGAAGTCAGGATTTCGGGCTAGGGGGAGCCTATTTATATTTAAGGGGGGCCGGGCTAGGGGGAGCCTATTTTGGTCTAGGGGGAGCCTATTTTGGTCCAGTTGTCCACACTTTAAAAGAAGAAGTGTAAAGAATTAGGGACTCTATTGTAATATCATGAATATTACTAGTAGTATACTAGGAAAATTTTAAATTTGAGGGGGAGCCCGGGCCCCCTGTTACATGGTGGCTCCGCCACTACCCCACATGTGGGATTACACTGAGTTTGTTGTTGTTGGCATATTTGAGATATTTGTATTAACCTTTAAGAACAATTATTACTAAAAATAAAATGAGGAAAAAAGAATTAATTTTATCTTAAACTTTTAAAATGATAAATATTTTGATATAAGTATTTTTTTGTCGACCACTAACGGTCCGGGCGCGGATTGATCGACTTCATGGAAGTGAAGTAAATCTAAACAAAATAAGAAACGTTTCTCTAGCTAGGAATGAGATATATGTTTGGCGTGAAGTGTAACGGAGAAAAGAAGTGGTGCTTATACGGGTCGCCACTGGCACTGTGAATGATGATTATAACAAGCTAAGGCTGCAATATTCGTGTGAAAAAGGAAAGCCTAAGAAAAAACTAATGGCTCAGCCTTTGCATCGTTTCTTTCTTCTTTCACCGCTCGTTTTCAATTATATCTAACATCTGATCGATTATGAGTCTCTTTAGTCGTATCACAAGATATAAAAGTAATTGACCTATATGTCCATATCCATGCACTGCTTAATATTCTTCTTGAAGTAGCTACGTACTATCACTGAAGATGTCAAAAAGACAAACCGTTAGTTCAAGTTTATATACGAGGGTTGATTGAAAGTACCTCCTTTATAGTTTAGCTAGTAGTGTTGAAACAAGAAGGCAAGCATCCATTTCTATCTTTCAATATAGAGTCGATATATGTTTGATATACAAAAACCAGAAAAACCAGAGAATCGGAAAATATTGAAAAGAGTAGATGAAGAAGATGTATTCATTGTGCTTTGTTATCAATCATTTACAATAGCATATCAAATGCCTTTATATAGTGAAGATTAGTAACTACTTTTAGGCTCCTCTTGTTAAACTTCTTGAAAATGACTAACTAACTTCTAACTAATCCTAATTAATTTTGACTTCTCTTAACACTCCCTCTCAAGTTAGGCGAGGTGAAGATATTCAGTACACCTAACTTAGAATTTCAAATACTGATGTTGCACTCTAATTAGGCGGCAACTTGTTGAGAACCGTAGTGGACATATGTCCAAATCTTTGATGCCACGAGCTAATCTCAGAAGTACTAAGTAACATAGTTGTTTGAGTTGTTGGTGTAGTAGCTTTAGCAGCAGCTAGACTTACTTCAGCAGACTGACTTCCATAGTTTTGATTCATAGCATTTACAGGATTATTCAGATCAAAAAATTTATGATTATCAGCAAGCTCCTCCAATTTTTTCACCATAGCCTCTTTAGTTTTACTCTCAGTAAATCCAGTGTAATGAGCCCTCTTGTGCCCTCCTAAAGATTGGTCTAATGGAAAAACCTTGAAGCATATTGGGCATTTGTGATCCTTTGAACTTTTGATAGGCTCGGTATTTTTCTTGATTACTTCAATTGTTTCCAAATCAACTGGACTATCAGCAATGCCTTCAAGCTGAGAATTAACCATATCAGATGCTAAAACCATTACAACTGATATACTTGGATCACTCACAAATTGTACTTCAGCAGAGTAGCAGACCTTTGTGATCTCTGTGTTGATCAACATCAACCTGTCTCGTGTTCCGGACTTCGCTTTCAATTTGGCAAATGAATTGTGTGTCGTCAGCCATGTGTACCAATTAAACGGCAATCCTTTCACCTTTGAAATAGGATTGAAATGTAGCCCTGCATCACAGTTACTATTGACCACAGAACTTTGTCCTTCCTTAAGTGCTTCAGACAGAAAAGTAACCACAAAGAAGAGAGTAACCAGAAAATTAAAATTCATGATGAAATTCAAGCACTTTATAAATGGCATCTTCAGTTGGCCATTTTGATTTTGCTTGAAAAAATATTTGAGAGGAGGGAACACTTCCAAGAAGTAGAAGTTTAGCAAGAAACAAAAAATTCAGATTTCACTTTTTAGCGAAATTAGTGAATCAAGAACGAGAAGAGACTTGTTGTTCTTTGAGCCTTAGGCTCTAATATGATGAACTAGACAAGTTCCATGAATAGCCATAGAATATTTCTTTTAAGAAGAAGAAGGAAGAAATCTGGTGATATTCACTGAATATGCACTTGTATACAAGAATCAAAATTTATAGAAGAAATAGAAGTGAAGGTTCAGAAGAGAGGAAAAGAAGAGGAAGAAGAAATAGAGACAGAAACCTTCTTGATATAGACAAGAATTTTCTTGGTAAGGTTTTGGTTCTTACGCTAACAGAAACAAAAAGTAAGAACTTTCTGATTTGTTACTCGAAATTAAGAAGCAGAAGAATTCCAGAATGAAGGATTTAGAGAAACAGAAAGGGAATAGACCAGAAAGAGATTTAAACCAGAGATAGAATGTAGAAATCTGAATATCGAGATGAACTACCAGAAAATGTGACTAGAACATCTGGTATATTTTCAGTAGTTTCTTGATCAGTATGCATGCTTATGTTTCTTGAATGTTTCAGAAAGATTCAAGAACAAGAAGTAGAGAAATAGAGAGAAGAGAATTATGAGAAATATCTGTGTTCCAATTTAGATAGGCAGTTTCTGTTAACTTGCCTTCTTGGACAACGATCAACTAGTTATACAATACAGAAGAAGAGAACTAGAGGATGAACTCAGAAAGAAAGAGAATAAAGTTTCGATGATATCGTAAGAAGAAAAAGCGTAACATAGACAGTATATCAGAAAAGAAAGAACTGAGAACCAGTAAGTAAGAGTTTGGACGAAAAGCCTTCAAGATGACTTGCGAAAGAATCAGATTTCGAATCATAAACACAGTTCTGATACCATGTTGAAACAAGAAGGCAAGCATCCATTTCTATCTTTCAATATAGAGTCGATATATGTTTGGTATACAAAAACCAGAAAAACCAGAGAATCAGAAAATATTGAAAAGAGTAGATGAAGAAGATGTATTCATTGTGCTGTGTTATCAATCATTTACAATGGCATATCAAATGCCTTTATATAGTGAAGATTAGTAACTACTTTTAGGCTCCTCTTGTTAAACTTCTTAAAAATGACTAACTAACTTCTAACTAATCCTAACTAATTTTGACTTCTCTTAACAAGTAGTAATATATTGTCGGTTATAGCATAAGCGGATTCAGAATTTGAAATTTACAGATTCCTATAGTGACTTTAAATTAATAGAGTATATACTAATAATTGGGTTCAAAATCATATATATATACTAAAAATTTCTTAAAAGAAATACAAGATTTATGCAAAAGCTATTAGGTTCCTGTAAACGCATATAACATATTCCATGGTCTACATCCACACTGATGTAGTTTCAATTGATGCGTGAATTTCATTATGTGAATTCAAAATATGAAAAAGTAAATACATAAAAAGCTAAAAAAAATTAATAAAGTGTCGGACTCTCTGACTCTTGCTACTTATGCATAAATGCTTCAATTTAGTCACCATATTGTCCCTATAAACAGCTTTCAATTATTTATTTATATACTTTTGTGTGAATAGAATAAAATTAGGGTACGGTATTATTTGGAGGAGATGAACCGTGAACGTACGGTACGGTAGGATCAAGGCCGTGAATCAAAACAATCAAAAAAGTATTCTTACACAAATTAAGTCAGAGAAACATGTAAATTTGATTAGCATAAGGTGAAGATTCGGGTCCAAACTACCTTGTCCAATAGAGTCAATTCACATGCATTCCTAGAAATCATGGTCATGATGACACCTATTTTTATCCCATTAATAGGTGAATCATCTCCCCTCCTCTCCCCCCCCCCCCTCCCCCACCCCACCTCATTTCACAAGATATGAATTTTTAAATAGAAGAAATAAAAGTTAGATAAAATTATCTTAAACTTAAAATACATAAGTACTAGGAAGTCAACCATGCAAATTTTCAAAATTTAATCTAAAGTTACAAGAACTCTAATAACAAAAGATGAAATACATGTCTCGTAGGACGAAAATGAACTCTGTCTGAATCAAAACACATAAAGTAATAAGAGGAGAGTTCAGGGGCTACGATAGCCATATAACTCACCCTGAAAGTCTCGATAGCACTCCATCGCGATCAACCACGAGGTCTGGAGCTGGAGCTGAAGCAAGGATCAGTATCTGCACTAAAAATTACAGCAAGTGTAGTATGAGTACAAACACACATATTCATAGGTATCATAGGCCGACAACGAAGAAAACACGTATAAAGCAAATAAATATTGAATCTAACACCTACTTCATGAACTCGACTACTACTTTTAATTTTATTCAAGAAATCACGGGCAATTAGAGAAAACATAAGCATATAGATCATAGAAGGGAAAATGAATGTATATGAGATGAAATGTATGAATGTAATGTGTTGGTCAACATAAATAAACCGATATACACATGCTAGCAGTCATTCCGTTTAGTCATGACAAATGGAGACTTGCAAGGTCCATATACATGTCACTGTGTACCGCCCGAGGTCCTTATCCTTCGGACTGTGACCACTCACTATTCCGCATGATTTTATCATCGGAATGTGAGAATATCAACTTTCCTTCATTTCTTTCTTATACTATTTCAGAACTCATTCTCTCATAGACCATTCATAATATCATAAAGCATGGAATGAATTGAATATGTATAATATTTCATGCCAATGGTATCAATGTATAGGATATAGATGCATGATGCTAACAAGTTCACGTAACAACTCATATGTTCAATTTATCCTCTCCCACAATTGTATGGAATGAAGAATAATAAAGGAAGTAAGCATTCATAGCAAGTACAAGTTAAAACTTGCTATCATAACCCACATAACAACTGTCATACCAATCTAAGTAAATTTATCACCACAATCATGTTCAAAGGCCTATATGTATTCCCCGACATATTATACAATCGCTACAACAATATCCAACAGTATCCACCGGAATGTTAATCACAACCACTAAGGTGAGACCCCCTTTCACGCACAATAGTCATTCAATATTTATAAACAATATACATTCTCCCTTCGGAGTCAAAAAGTAAATTGTTACCTACCTCAAAGTCGAGCAGGAGCCACTAACCCTCAAGTCGGAGCCTATCCCTTCTGAAATGCCTCCGATAGATCAAAGTCTACCAAATATGGATTCTATATTAAATTTTGAATCTAAAAACACCGATATTGTCATACTTCTAATCGAAACTAAAAAACACGCTCCAAAAAGTTATCGGACCCACAAGGACAAAACTGAAATTTTATTTTAAAATTGAATTACCCAAAGCTTCGCTAATCAAAATTTAAAATATCAAGTCAAAAGCCTAAATCATGGCACTAAATTTCATGAAAAGCTCATTTAAGTCCTACAGCTAAACCCTGGAATTTTCATCCTATAAACATGATTTAAACTACAAATTAACGTAAGGAATCACATAAACTAAATGAATTAGGGTTAGTAAATTACCCCCAACGAAAAATCTTGAAGAACACCTTGAATTTCTCCAAAAATCGAGCTCAAGAACTTGGAAAATGAAATTGGGGAAAAGGATTTCGAGTTAGGGCTTTAAGTCGCTATTGCTACAGTGCGTTCTTCGTGATCATGGTCTGAGACCACGCGATCGTGAAGACCAATTCATGATCCAGACCACAAGGACATATCACGATCGCGAAGACCTTTTTGCCATCGTGATGCACCACGATTCACCTGCCCAAAATGCGCGCCTCTTCGCGATTGCGAAGGATGCCCAAGTGATCACGAGGACCAGTCCCACCAGGGTCCGCGATTGCCGTCCCTTGAAACCAGTCACTGAACACTAAATTTTTATGTGTTTTTCGAACTTGATTTTGATACCCGAAACTCACTAGTGACCCTCCGAATGCAAATTAAATATGCTACTTGACTATAATCGACGCTACGTACTTGCTTGCGTACTCAAAACACTGATCCAACATTGTTATGACATGTTTTTCTACAAAATTCCTTCAACATTCTCAATTTCTCAACTTATACCACCAAGCACCCAAAATGCACATGAATGCCTCGGGATCCGAACCAAATACTCGACTAACTCATAATTGATGTTCCAGACCAAATGAAATCAACGAAATTTGAATATGTACATATTTACCCAAAGGTCAACTTTTAGTCAAACTCTTCCATTTCAAGACTCAAGAGACCTCTAACATATGATTTTCCTTCCAAAATGGATTCGATTTACCTCGAAAAGCATGTCAACCATCCCCGCAAGCTAATAACAGCAAAATAAGGTCATAGAACGGACAATTTAAAGGTACTAGGTAGAAATGGGCTAAACGATCAAACGGATCGGTACAAAGAGAGACTAATTTAGATTTTCTATAATATATATGGGTGCGCATGCACCACTAAAAAGAAAGTATTTAGTGGTAATCGATCCCTATTTTAGGGTAAATAACTTAACATTCAATTAAATATTCATCCCTTGAAGCATGAGTGTCAGTAGATAATATTAGGTCAACTCTAAAAAAATATGTCCATAAAATATCTAGTTTTGCTGAGCAACAATGAATTCACGTACACCCTATTTTAAGCCACCTAAATATGCCCTTGCTCAGCAATATCAATTTCTATGCTCTTCCAATTTCTTTCTCAATCCTGATGAAATTATAGAGATTTTAGTTATACTGAATAGTGATGGCAAAATTAGCCCATAAAATCACAACTTGCCCAATATGTCTAAGGTATTGACTCGCCCATTTATTAACTCAACCCATCAAGATTTGGGTTGATATTTAATTCAAATTGATTCATGAGAAATCTTGTCAAAAGATTTTTAAAAAGATTTTTTTTATTTGATATGTTATATATAGCCATAATAAAAAATAATTATTAGGTACTAAAAAATTATAAAAGAACAAATAAATCAATTAAAACTTAGTAAGAATTGGGGTGGGTTGGATTTTGACTCTTATTAGCCCATTTCAACCCAATCTATTTAAGTCTAAATAACTTTTGAGTGAGTCAATAACCCACTCATTTATTAATTCGGCTTATTTTGACCCCAGCCTGCTCATTTTCCACGTCTAATACCGAAACACTACTAGTGAGAATATCAGTCCTCACCGTAATGATTCTGAGGCTTTTAAATTTAGTTGTGTTAAGTACCTTCTTTCGTCCCATTATCTTTCCTTTTATGTTCTTAAAAGAAGACACACTTTGAATTAATCCAAATTTAGGACCCCAAAATTTATTTTAAACTATTATTATTATTATTATTATTATTATTAATATTATAAACTACATAATTTATATAAATAACTATTATAAATAAATGTGTTACAATATATTTTTTTGTTATTTGATTGAGGTTATTTTATATCAACAAATTCATAAATTATGATAAAAAAATTCACTCATTAATTAGTATTTTTGCGTTACTCTTCAATTTTAATTTTATTCTTTGTATATAGGAATTAAGCTATATACATTAATAACATAATGAATTTCTTTTATAATCTTCTCTGAAACTGCATGCACAAAAACATTCATGCACCATGTTGATGTTAGATAGGATGTTGTGACAACATCTGTGAAAGCTCAGGACAACATCTTAGAATGTTGTCTGCGATGTTGTGACAACATTCCTGACAACATCTCTGTAACGATTTTGCCTATTATTCCGGCCAAAACTGAATGTGTTACTGTGAGTAAAAAATGACTTAGGCAAGCTTACAATGTTGTTGTGTTTAAAACGTGGTAAAAGAAACAATCAAAGACTTGGAGAAGAAGCAGTGTGAAGACCAAGTCCAAGACGCTGAGATATTTCAGGAGAAAGAATCGGTCCAAGCATCTGCCTTCTTTTACTCAACCTCCACAACCAATCAGTGAGGATTTCAAGGGAAGCTCTACACTATAAATAGAGGGGAGCTTCACAGTATCGATATCCAGATTTAAGCAAGAAAAATTTCCAAGAGAGCTCTTGGATTTTACTTTAGAAAACTGGATCAACACATATAGCCTAAAGTAGTATAACAACATCTAGTCCCACATTACAATTGCTATCTTTATTCTAGATTAAGCTTACTGTTCAAGCGATTGTAATGAAGATGTTGTATTTGTCTTTTTAGACTTTTTTAACTTTAGGCGAAGTCATCTGCGACTTCATTTTTGTAATTTCTTTTTCGTATGTATTGCTCAATTTGTAAAAAGAAATTCATTTGTAATTGTATATAATTTATGTTAAGAAGGATAAAAGAGTAAATAGTGTAGGTAGTTATAATAATAATAGGGGAGCCTATTTAATATTGTTACTCTCTATTATTATATATACACTTCTTTATTACTATGTACACAGTGAATGAATAATATAGAAATATCTGATTACTCAGTTTTTCTCTTTCTAAAAGTTGCCGACCTTCTTCTTCTTTCTCTATTCTTTTCTCTTACAATTTGTGGCCATCACAGGCAATAGCTGTGTCACCTTCTTCTTCTCCACTACATCGATTGTGTCTGCATGTCTCTTGTGTATTCTTAGATGACACCAGCCAACATGGTATCAGAGCCACGATTTGCTTCCGCGAAACTGTCGACTGGGTCTGGTGATTCTTGCTATCCTCAGTGATTCTTCTATCGTCTTCGTCTCTGGGTCTGGTATGCTTCTTCATTTAACTAGGGCAAGACCATTCTCGTCTTCTTGGTTTGTACGCCCCTTGATTGAATTAGGGCTTCTCATCTTGAATAAAGACAAGACCAGTCCAATCAAGAATTAGGGCTTCCTGCTTTGCTTGGAATCGATTCCCTAAATTGATCGATAAAACCAAGTATTGGTTTATTACTTTTTCTTAAAAATTGATATTATCAAATATCTGCAAATTTTTGTTCCTTTTCTGGAATAACCCTTGATTAGGAGAAAATGAGTACTGGTCAAAATCAAGAGATAATGAACACTGGTATATCAAGTACTTCTAATCTTACAGCCACGATAGATCATAATCACCCTCTATTTCTTCAAGCATCAGATTTAAGTGGTGCCTCTTTGATCTCCTTTCAGCTATTGGGGACCGAAAACTACACTATATTGAGTAAATCAATGAGAATAACACTACTAGGAAGAAATAAGATGGGCTTTGTTAATGGGAAATATCAGAAAGATCAGTTTGGAGAGGATCTGGGTGACCATTGGGATAGAGTCAATGCTGTAGTACAAGCATGACTCATGAATTCAGTCTCAAAAGACTTACTAAGTGGACTATTATATGTTGAATCTGCATTTGAAGTATGGGAGGATTTAAGGGAGAGGTTTGACAAAGTAGATGGGTCAAGAACTTATGACCTACATAGAGAGATTGCTACTATTTCTCAAGGAAATTCTTCTGTCTCTGAATACTTCTCCAAATTAAAGAGTCTATGGGTTGAGTTTCAGTCACTAGTCCCCCCTCCTAATTGTGGATGTCCTAAGTCCAGAGAATTTGTTGAATATCTTGAAAGACAGAAACTATACCAATTCTTGATGGGATTAAATGAGCATTATTTGCAAGCTAGAAGCCAAATACTTCTCATGTCATCCCTACCCACTGTCAACAGAGCATATTCTATGATCACAAGTGATGAGTCGAAATATGTTCTCGCAAGATCTGCTTTGGGCTGTTGAAATTTGGACAGTGGAGGTAAACTGAACCTTGCCCATGATCCTACTGCCTTGTTCTCTAAAGAAGGGTCAGGATCACAGAAGTACAAAAAATCCTCTACAAATCTTTTTTGTGATGTGTGCAAGATGAGAGGACATACTAAAGAGTTTTGCTACAAAGTGATTGGATATCCATCTGGTTTTAAATCCAAAAGGAAAGAGCATGCTGCATATGGGGTTGTGGAAGCAAAAAAGGGTAAAGTTGCTGCAAACACGCATAATTCGCCAATTCGACCTTTGAAAGGTTGTGTTCTCCAAAGAACAGTATGAGCAGATTGTGAAGCTCCTTAACCTCAGGATTGATCAGGCAGAAACTACACAAAACAGGAGTCCACAGCATGCCTCAAATGCAGTAACTACAGGTATTCCTGAACACAAAGCTTTACATACTGGTTCTGATATAATAAAACAGTGGGTAATAGACACTGGGGCAACCAATCACATGGTTTCTGATATAAAACTGATTAATGAGGAAACTATAGTAGAAAATCATGTTGATTCTAAAATAGTGCACCTGCCAAATGGGGAGTTAGTTAATGTTACACATACTGGTTCCAATGATATATCAGACAGGAGTACACTACACAATGTCTTCTTCATACCACAATTCAAGTTTAAATTTAATGTATGTTTCTCAACTAACAAAGGAATTGCAGTGTGCTGCTATTTTCTATCCTGATTTTTGTGTATTTCAGGATCTTTACAATGGGAAGGTGAAGGAGATTGGTAGACTACAAGATGGACTCTACATACTAGTAAACCATGCTTCTTCAAAACTGTTAGAAAATCAAGAGAAAGTAGGTCTGACTGTAAATAGAATCACTGATGACACACTTACTGAGGAAGAAATAGATATTTAGCATAAAAGATTTGGACACACCTCTAGCAATGTATTGAGTAGACTGATTAAAGCTAATTCTGGCACTATAGCCAGAATAACAAAGAATTGCAATATTTGTCCTTGTGCTAAACAATGTAGGTTACCTTTTCCATTGAGCAGCAATAGGAGTACTGAAGCCTTTAATTTGGTTCACATGGATGTATGGGGGCCTTACAAAGTTCAAACTCATAATGGAAAGAGGTACTTTCTTACAATAGTGGATGATTTTACTAGAATGACTTGGGTATATCTGCTTAGTCTTAAATCTGATGTATGTACTGTATTACAACAATTTCTGGCTTTTGTACAAACTCAGTTTAACAAAACAGTTAGGATAATAAGAACTGATAATGGGACTGAATTTGTAAATGAAGTATGTACTGCTATATTTCTTAAATTAGGCATAATACATCAGAAATCTTGTGCTTATACACCACAACAAAATGGTGTGGCTGAAAGAAAACATAGACATATTCTTGAGTTGACTAGAGCCATAAGGTTTCAGGGGCATATTCCTCTGAAATTCTGGGGTATGTGCATTCAGGCAGCAGTTTATATAATAAATAGATTACCTTCCTCAGTCACTAGTAAAAACCCCTATGAAATGCTGTACAAAATAAAACCTTCTATCAATCATTTAAGAGTTCTAGGGTGCCTGTGCTTTGCTAAGAACTTATCTATTAATGACAAGCTCCTTTCTAGAACTAGGTGTTGTGCTCTCATGGGGTATTCTGAAACACAAAATGGATATATTCTTTATGACTTAGAAGCTAAAGTGTTCTTAGTAAATAGAGATGTAAGTTTCAGAGAACATGAATTTCCCTTTAAGACAGATACACCTGAGAAATCAGTATTTACAATCAGACAGAGTGATATTCCTTCAGTCACTGATATAGTCAATACACATCCATACAATATCAATCAGTGTATGCCTACTGATGTTACATATGTGTCTAAGGAAAATAACAGTGAAACCAATGCAGAGGATAAGGATAGTGCTGAAACACATGATACAACTCAAGAGGTAGGGTTCATCCAGAATCAAGTCTCTGCTAAGCCTATAAATTTGACTGATGTTAGGAGGTCTACCAGGGCAAAACAACCCCCAATATGGATGAAGGACTTTGTCACAAAAGGAGCTGGGAACACACCACCCCCATATTCTATAGCTAACTATATTTCCTATGACAACATCACTACTAAATATAAAGCTTTTCTTACTGCCTTTTCAGAATTGATAGAACCAAAAATTATAAGGAAGCTTCTAAAATTCCTCAGTGGGTAGAGGCTATGCAAACTGAAATACAGGCTTTGCAGGATAATCATACATGGGAAATTGTTACTTTACCTAAATACAAGAGTCCAATAGGATGTAAATGGGTATACAAGATAAAGTATAAAGATACAGGAGAGATTGAAAGACTTAAGGCTAGACTTATTGCTAAAGGGTACAGTCAAAATGAAGGAATAGATTTTCATGAGACCTTTTCTCCTGTAGTTAAAATGGTAACTGTAAGGTCTATTATATCCTTAGCAGCCTCTAAGAACTGGCAAATACACCAAATGGATGTCTATAATGCTTTCTTACAGGGTGACCTACATGATGAGATCTACATGGAACTACCACAAGGATTCTTTAGCCAGGGAGGCAATCAGGTATGTAGGCTAATCAAATCCTTGTATGGTCTTAAACAAGCTCCTAGGTAATGGAATTTTAAACTCACAAAAGCCTTAAGACAGATGAAGTTTAGACAATCTGAATATGATCACTCTCTGTTTATAAAACAGATTGACAGAGGAATGATTCTAGTACTAGTGTATGTAGATGATATTCTTATTACAGTCAATAATTTAGAACTGATAAAAGAAACTAAGCATTCTCTACAACAGTCTTTTAAAATGAAAGATTTAGGGGAAATAAGGTATTTCCTGGGAATAGAGTTTGTGAGATCTAACAAAGGAATCTTAATGCATCAAAGAAAATATGCTTTAGAACTTATAGCTGAATTAGGACTTTCTGCTGCCAAGCCCTTTTATACACCTATAGATTGCAACATAAAGCTAACTACAAAAGAGTATGATAGTTATGTACAAGATAAACAGGCTGTAGACAACAACAAGGTAATTGCAGAAGATGAGCTCATAGAAGATATAAGCTTGTATCAAAGACTAATAGGAAAATTGTTATACTTAACCACTACAAGGCCAGATATCTCTTACAGTGTGCAGATGCTCAGTCAGTTCCTGCAGCAACCAAAGAGGTCTCATCTCAACGCAAAGATCGAGAATAGTAAGGTACATCAAGAGCCAACCCGACAAGGTATTACGAAACAAGAAACAAGAAACACCGACTGTGATGCGTGATGGGTCGCTTTGTCCACATCTGAAAATCGATTCTGTGTTATGCAATAAAGCTTGATGATTCTCTTATATCTTGGAAGTCAAAGAAACAAAGCACAATCTCTAGAAGTTCAACAGAATCAGAGTATAGAAGTTTAGCAAGCACAATGGCTGAGATAACCTGGATACTTGGTTTACTAAAAGATATTGGTGTTCAGTTTAACCATCCATTAACAGTCTTATTGTGATCGACAAGTCAGCAATCCAGATTGCAGCAAATCCAGTCTTTCATGAAAGGACTAAACATATAGAGATTGATTTACATTTCATCAGAGACAAGATTCAGAAAGGTATAATAAAGCCAGAGTACATACACACTTTTGCTTACAAAAGGATTGAACAGAATACAGCATCAACACCTTTGCTTCAAGCTTGGACTCCTGAATATCTTCCCGTAGTCAGCTTGAGGGGGTATGTTAAGAAGGATAAAAGAGTAAATAGTGTAGGTAGTTATAATAATAATAGGGGAGCCTATTTAATATTGTTACTCTCTATTATTATATATACACTTCTTTATTACTATGTACACAGTGAATGAATAATATAGAAATATCTGATTACTCAGTTTTTCTCTTTCTAAAAGTTGCCGACCTTCTTCTTCTTTCTCTATTCTTTTCTCTTACAATTTGTGGCCATCACAGGCAATAGCTGTGTCACCTTCTTCTTCTCCACTACATCGATTGTGTCTGCATGTCTCTTGTGTATTCTTAGATGACACCAGCCAACAATTTATACAATTTTTTTGGTCATTGACCATCAAGGGATATATTTATATATACCCTTGAAAATATAAACCTTGTGTCTCTTTACTTTTTTCGCTGCATTTACTCTACAAAGGTTTATACTGTTTTATCACAATGTTGCCTGAGATGTTGACACAACATTGAAGGCAACATCCAGTGACTGTTTTTGTTGTTCTAGCTTTTGCGATTTTAATCTTACGCTTTTTACTAATCTGTAGCCCCGCCCAACACACCACTTTCTTTTTAGTGTAATTTTAAATATTCACTAATGAGTGTTACTTAGTTAAATGAACATACAATTATCCTTTAAATTGATCTGAAGGTGTAAATATTTTTGACACTATAGATGCTAAAACTTAAACTATTACGTTGTGTTCGTTCAATTCTCTTTCTAGTTTGTGATAATACTAAATTAAAATTTTCACTTTCATGAGTTCCGGACTCAACATCTGATAATCCACCAATTTATTCTTTATGCTCTTCTTCTATTTTTTTTTTTTAAATCCAGTTTTTGTCTTAAATGATGGAGTAGTAATTTGTTGTTTAGAAAGTATGTTTTTTTGTGGTGTACAAATTTTATAAAATAAATTTAAGAGACGAAATGGCTACTAAATTTGTTGAGCCGGCCTTAACGATAATATATTTTAGATTACAAATATGTACAAGAAAATATTTTGTATCGATTCAAACGGTAAACTAGAACAAAATACTTCTCTTTTTAGTGCCCTAAATTAAAGCATTAGATACTCCTGATCTGGTAACAGTCATTATGATAACTTTATCTGCAATTTTAGGTACGGCTTCACTTTAATGCAAAGTGGATTCCACAGTTATACGTGAAAACAGATTTGTATGACTATACAAATCCGGTGCCTTTCACTATCGCTGTATCTCTGACATATGTATCTAGTGCAAAGTTTCTTACTTAATTTTTTTGGGTCAAAAGCGAAATCTCTTGCCTACATGGCCCTCATCCCTCCGGTCCGACAGAAATTTATCGAGAAGATAAATCATGGTGACTCAACGATCCACTAGGTGGGAAACACAGTGTCTGATGCCCACAATGAGTCATCCCCCACTAAGGAGGAATGAAACTCTTGCGACTGTCAGGACTCGAACCTCATTACTTGGGAGCAATCTATTATCCGGGAACCAACTGAGCTCATGCACTAGTTTCTTACTTAATTCTTTTATATAGTACACCATGCAAAAGCTGCGGAATAATCACTTTTACAGAAAATGGTATCCGACGCACCCATTGAAGTTTGTGATTGATCATAACTAATATTTTAGTGGAAATGGAAAAAGTGATGTCATTCTTCGTCTCTGCCTCTTTTCGGAATTGGAGCTGATAAGTTTGGCATATTACTTTTACATGAGGAATGACAAGAAAAGAGAAAAACATGGTGTGGTCCATCAAGTCATGAAGTGATTGATTTAGATTTTTTTATTCCTCTTTGATCATATGTCTAATTCTTGATGATGATTTCTTTTCAACCGTTTAATCAGTAGCGTAATCAGATAATCATATGTCTAATTTTAAAGAATGTGATATAAATAATCTACTATAATGAAAGTATTAGTAGGTGCTTCTATGACTTGAATTAGTGACATATACATCATATAAAGATAATTTTATCGTTGCTCCGTCTAATATTTTATTTATATCTAAAGAAATTTATTTTACTTTATTTATCACAATTTTTACAAAGGGTACTGATCAATTGAACCCCCTCAGATCACATTCACACTTACATTTAATTCCTAATGAATAGAATAACTCAATATCACTAGCCGAATATAAATATTATCAGAAGAAGCAAAAAAGCATAGTAAGAGAAGAGGGTCATTGTTGAAAAGATAGCCACTTGCAGAACGATTCTAATAGGATATGATATATTGGAGTGTTACTTTAGAAAACAAATTATCCCAAAATAAGTGTTATCTTAATAATTCAAGATATAAATTGATTATTTTTTTCTGTTATATCATTAGAAAAAAATTAATAAACTCTCTGTTCAAAAAATATTTATTGGTAAGTTCTCTATTCACGACATAAATGATTATTGTTCATACATATTTTAACTAAAAGGGAAAAGTAATCTATTTTTGTTATATAGGGTTAGTTTGGTAAATTTTCTATTGCATTATTAATTTCTTAATATGTGTGGTTTTGGCTAAGGTGACTCTTATTATGAAACGGAGAGTAGAAGATAAAAGAGCATATGCTACGGGAATAATTGCAACAAGAGAGTCAGTGGCTCCCTTGTTTGCAGACAGCGCCACTAATGACTAAACCGTTCTCTTTACCCTTCTATTTCCGTGTCCAACTTTGGATCTGTTAAAAGTAACATCCCCTCTTTACACTAACTTAAATTAATGTTTGTATAAATAGTGTTCAATATTATTGAATATTACCATTATTGCATGGGCTCGGGCAAGGGTCATTATCCATTAATTTTGACTCATTTGGATTTTTTGTAACGGACTTACATACGGAGAAACTTCAGATGCAATAGTGAGGGAATTTCTATCCTTTTCTATCCACGTCCATTGTCAGTGTCAATCCCCCCCCCCCCCCATACATCTCTAGTTGTCATCTCTTCCTCAACATGGCATAGTAGACTTGGACATCCTAGAGCCCATGTTTTTTTATTTTCTTAGAAACCACAAGTTAATCCAATGCAACAAAGGGATCCTTGCCCATAGTTTCTCCTCTTGTCATCTAAGGAAACATGTTAGGCTTCCATTTACGTCTTCTTCCAGTATTACTTTCTCTCCCTTTGATATTATTCATGCGGATTTATGAGCATCTCCTATAACCAGCAACCTAGGTCATAAATATTATTTGATATTTTTGGATGACTTCTCTCACTTCCTTTGGGTCTATCCGCTTAAAATTAAGTCTCAAGTCTACTCCAAATTTCTTGAATTTCGTACATTGGTTAAAACGCAATTTGAAAAAGTCATCAAAACGTTTCAATATGATAATGGTTGCGAGTTCAATAACTACACTTTCATAATTGTTGTGCGGCTAATGGCATGGTTTTCCGTTTCTCCTGCATCCATACTTCCCCTCAAAATGGTAAAGCTGAAAGAATTCTTCGCACCATTAACAACATGATTCGTACACTTCTTTTTCATGTGTCTCTCCCCTACCTTTTGGGTTTATGCATTAAAAATGGTAGAACTCATTCTTAACATCTTACTACGTCACGATTCAAAATCGGACACCCGTCGAAATTCTCTTCCGTCGGATCCCTTCCTATGATCACCTTCGAATTTTTGGTTGTCTTTGTTACCCAAATCTAGCCTCCACGGTCCCTCACAAATTAGCACCTCGCTCTAATCCATGCGTCTTCTCGGTTTCCCGTCAAACCATAGGAGGTACTTGTGCTATGAGATATCCACAGATAAAATTTTAATCTCACGACATGTCACGTTTGTTGAGTACGTAGTCCCGTTCAACAACATCTAAAAAATTTGAGTCACTGATTACGATTTCCTTAATGACTCGGACACCTCCCCTCTACTCCAAAATACACTATAAAATTTGCAACCTTCGGTCGTCAGAACACCCATCACGCCGCTGACACCGCGCGCCACATCACCCGATCGCGTCTGCCTCCCCGCCATCTACCTCGCCCCCGATATCCGTCACCTTGTCCGTGACCGCTTACCTCGAAACATCCCACGACCAGCTGCCCGGCCCTAGCCCCACACCACTGCCAAATCCATCGAATTCTTTCCACGCTGCCGGCTGCTGCGACCGAGACCCGTTGCCCGCGCCATACCAGCACACCAAATGGAAACTCATTCAAAATCACGGGATTTTCAAACCAAAAGTCTAATTTAACCTATCCACATAATCCATATCACGATACCTAAAAACCCAAAACTAGCCAAACTCGGCCGAATTAGAATGCGGCCGTGCGTGAAGCATTTGATCGCTCACCACTCGGTACGTGGAATCTTATTTCAAGGCTAGAGTGGGTGAATGTGATTCGTTGTATGTGGTCTAGAGCGGGTGAATGTGATTCATTGTATGTGGCTCTTTCATCATAAGTTCAGAGATATTGGTGATCTTGAACGCCACAAGACCAGACTTGTGGCAAATGGCACAGGGAAATAGAGGGGTATTGATTGTGGTGAGACTTTGATCCGATGGTCAAGCCGTATTATTCGCCTTTATTACGGAATATCTATGGGTAAAGCGGCCGATTCATCACTTGATGTAAAAATGTGTTCTTACATGGAGATTTGAAAAGCGGTTTACATGCCCCAACCGCCAGGCTTTGTACATCCAGAGGCTCCTTCTTATATATGTCATCTTTGTAATTCCATGTATCGTTTGAAACAGGCTCCTGGGCTTGGTATGAGCGTTTTGCTACTTACATTATGCAGATTGGGTTCGTATGCAGCAAATATGACCATTCATTATTCATTTTTCATCGAGGTAGTGACATTACATACTTGTTAGTATATATGGATGATATTGTTCTGACTGCCTCTTCTGATGTGTTGAAAAATAAGATCATTCGGCTGCTTAAATCCGAATTCACTATGACTGACTTAGGGAAGTTGAGTTTCTTCTTGGAGATTTTTGTGACTAGATCTGTAGATAGCATGTTTCTATGTTAGTGTAAGTATGCAGAAGAAATTGTGTACAGGGCTAAAATGATAAATTGTAAAATCATGCCTACTCTAGTCGACTCAAAGTCAAAACTCAATGATGCTGATGGGGATTCGGTGTCTGATCTCACTCTCTGTAGGAGTCTTGCAGGTACACTTCAGTATCTTACATTCACCAGGACTGACATTGTATATGATGTTCAACATGTTTGTTTATTCATGCATGCCCCCCAGGGAGCCTCATTTTACAGCTCTTAAACGTATCATTTGATACGTTAAGTGCACTCTTGATTATGGATTACATCTCTACCGCTCTGCACCGACCAGGATGATATCATACACGAGCGTCGATTGGGCAGGTTGTCCAGACACGCGGCGTTCTACGTCCAGCTATTGTGTGTTCTTAGGTGACAATCTTATCTCTTGATTTGCCAAGAGACAAGCCATACTCTTCCGATCGAGAGCAGAAGTAGAGTATAGAGGCGTTGCAAACATTGTAGCTGAGATCTGCTGGCTCTGAAACCTCTTCTTAGAGTTTTAATGTCCCTTACGTAAGGCGTCTATGGTTTACTGTAACAACAAATTTGCGGTCTACTTATCTCATAACCCGGTTCAGCATCAAAGAACCAAGCACATTGAGATGGATATATATTTTGTTCGTGAGAAGGTTGCTATAGGTCATGTTAAGGTGTTACATGTGCCTTCTTCGTATCAATATGCAGATATTTTTACAAAGGGGCTTCCTCGACAACTGTTCATCGACTTGGATCCAATCTCGTGTCAGGCCTCATCGCTCCAAGCGAGGGTGTATTAGTGAATATTATCATATATTCATCGTATAGTTTGTAATTAATAATAGTGTATAATTATGGAAAATATAGAATCCTTATTTCATTAGGATTCAACATTGTACACACTATATATATTTGTATTAATGAGAAAGACACCTCAATGGAGATTAATACAACTCTAAGTATTGAGATTTATTACTATTTTATGAAGAATTATTAATTATGGACCTATAGGAGGGTGACTGATTGGTGTATTTTATATACACCTTTTGAGTCAGTTTTAGTTAGTCTTTTGTCCCGTTTTGCACATATAAGTGTTGTATTAGGATAGTTTTCC
This sequence comes from Przewalskia tangutica, assembly GCA_029844215.1. Taxonomy (NCBI): domain Eukaryota; kingdom Viridiplantae; phylum Streptophyta; class Magnoliopsida; order Solanales; family Solanaceae; genus Przewalskia; species Przewalskia tangutica. The sequence goes on along the minus strand of JAQGDG010000197.1, from coordinate 87,273 downwards.
TTTCTATTGAGTCAAAGTGGTTAAAATGGTCAAATAGCGGAAAAGGAGCTAAAAGAGGGCAAAGAGAAATGCGGTGAAAGCAGAGAAAGTGGCGAACGAGGTGAAATCGGACGGTAGCGCGGCCTCCTGCTGATCAGCGGGCGCGCGCCTATTGAGAGGCTGCAGAAGACTTCGTGGCGCGGCTCTCGACGGCAAATCACGGGGCGCGGTGCCTAAACATCAGGAGCTACGAAGATGCTGTGCGCCATGGCTACCGAGCGGCCGAATATCGGGCGCGGCCAAAACACGACGGATTGCAGAACTTGGCGCGCGGCTGTCTGCGGGCTGGCGCCGACGCGGAAAAATTAGGTCTTTTGACAAAATTAGGCGGACACGAAGGAAAAGAGGAGGTGGTTTGCGACTATAAAAGGAGAACCCTGGCGGTTTTAGGGTTCCCTTTCTTGCACAACACAAGGCTTCTTGTTTAGAGATTGGAGACCATAGTCTAGTAATTTCTTTTCCTTTTCTTTTCTTTATTTCAGTTTTGCATGATGAACTTTGAATTAGTTCTTGTCATATTTATGGCTAGGAACTAATTCTCTTATAGGGCTTTCCATTGTTGAATTGCTAGAAACTTATGTTATAAATTAATGCATGCTTATGGTTATTTTTCTTATTGTGAGATCTATCCAATAATTGAGTTGAATTCTTGGTAATTAATTGACAACTAATTATCACTATATGATTTCTAATCGATTAGAAAGGGGATTGTGAATATGATGTAAGTTGGGTAGACATTCTTGGATTGGGGATGAAAATACCTCAATTATTTATGTAGCGTTGATGAGAGGCTTAACAACCCTAATTTTGCGCATTGTGCGTGGCGGTCAACTAGGTTTTTGTTCTTAATCCTCCTATAAAGTTATCCTTATCAGAAAGGTAGGTAAGGTGCGATCTTTGAGTTGAGTGTTTATATAACCCTAACGGAGTATAAAGCGATTTAGTAAACCGCTTTCTCCAAAGAAGAATACCATAAGTTAATGCATTAGTAAGTAGCATAAGCGGATAGTAAGGATACATGGAAGCCCTATTCTCATCACATCTGAAGTAAATCTTTATATTTAAATAGCTTGCATAATTCTTAGTTATAAACAACAAATCAATTATCAATTCACCAAATATATACTCGAAAATAGATAGTTGGTAATTGAACCTAATCTTGTGGGCGATATTCGGTCTTATCAAGACTATACTACTTGTCACGATAACGTGCACTTGCATTTAAAGTGTGTGCATCTTTTCGCGCATCAAGTTTTTGGCGCCGTTGCCGGGGATTAGGCATAGTTCAATATCAAATTTGTCTATTTTTAATTTCTAATTTGGTTTTTAACTTTTCTTTTAATTTTTAATTTTTACGTTTTTCTTTTGAAAATTCGAGTCAGTGATTTGTTATGCATTTTTGATCTATTTGAAGTCGGTTTATGCGAAGGAGAAGAGGCGGACACTCTTGTTCCCTTCATCGAGAAATTGAAAAAACGCAAGCGAGCAGAAAGAATCGGATTGCAACTTGTTAGAGATGAGCGGCGTTGAACAACGCGGGATGGGAGAAGGGTTAGGAGAGAATCATCCCCATCCAGGAATACCTAGGCAGCGCGATAGGCGTGGAAGAGAGTCCAAGTCGGCGGAAAGAAGTTTGGGAGACTATGTCGCCAAGAGTAAATGGAGCAGACGTGCATTAGGCTCCTGCATAGAGCAACAACTTCGAGATAAAGCCGCAATTAGGCATGGTACAAAGACGCGGTGCAATCGGGATGCCGTCGGAGGAACAACATAGCTAATTTCTTGGAGCTATGTGCAGCGTTGAATATAACGGCGTTGCGATGATGCCGTCAGTTGAGGCTCTTTCCTTCTCGGCAGGGATAGAGCAAAGTATGGTTGAATTCCTGTGGTCGATTCGATTTTTACATGGCAAGTGCGCGAAATTCCTAGCCAAGTTCTTTCCCCGTGTAAGCGGCAAAGCGAGAGGAGTTGAACAACTTCTACCAAGCGGATGGAGAGTCCTTATATGAAGCTTGGGAAAGGTTCAAAGATCTCTGAGAGAAAGTGCCCACACCATTGCGTTGAGTTGTGGAACTTGGTCCACATCTTCTGACGGGATGAAGCGGTACAACGAACCATCATAGATCACGTGGTGGAGCATTCGAGGAAAGCGACCCACGGCGCTCGAGTTATTAGAAGATATGACCACTAACAACCGTATCACGGAAGAGGTCGACAAATGGGAGAAGAACGATGCGAGTCCACGAAATAGATCTTATTCGCCTTGAATGCCCAGTGGCCCTTCTAGCGAAATAGTTCTGACAACATCGATGTCGATGAATGCGATGAGATGCCTAAAAGTCTGCGAGATATTTGGTGGCCCACATACATTTGATAGGTGTCCTTGACGGATCCCAATAATATACCATGGAAGCGGCGAGTGTCGGGCCATAGGTAATTATCGAGGCAACAGAACAACCCCTACTCCAACACTTAAAATCCGGTGGAGGAACCACCCAAATTTCTCATGGAGAGAGACCGAGCGTGAGAGCGGCGCGAACCAGCAGAACCAATACGAGGGCAACAAAATCAATACCGAGCGTGAGAACCAATACGAGGCGATGCAGGCAGTGAACGAGAATCAGCAGCCGCCTTCATTCAAGCCCGGCGTGCTGATTGATGCACCGGTTGAAAGAAAAGCGGACGGCAGCGGTAGCGGCAACGCGATGCGGACCCGATTCGTAGCGAAGCTAGATCCTCATTCGGGAACTTGGAAAGTCAGTGGGTCGACTAGCAAGCGAGCAAACAAGAGCCACGAGGACATTGCCAGAAACACGGTAAATCGAGGAGCAATGCGAGCGATTACAATTGAGAAGCGGCAAGCAGTTGGAGGCGTGATCGCATGACGATGGTTGAGAAGAAGCGAGTTAGAAAAAGAGAAGGTGGTTGAGCCCAATCACGTAGTAGAAAACTCCGGAGAAGAAGTATCTGAGAAGATCCCTTTCCCAGGAGACTACAAAAAGGCGGTTGATAAACAATTCTCCAAATTTTTGGAGACATTCAGGAAGCTGCATATCAACATACCTTTCATAGAGGCATTAGAGCAGATGCCCTCCTATTTCAAGTTTATGAAGGAGATATTGAGGAAGAAGAAAAAGGCGGCGATGCGAAATAGTAGCACTATGAAAGAGTGTAGTGCTATCTTGCGAGAAAAAGTTGCCACCAAAGCTAAAAGATCCGAGGAGCTTTACTACACTTGCAGTGGGCGAGTAACTTGCAATGAGCTCTACATGTGATTTAGGGGCAAGTATAAATCTCATGCCTTTATCAGTATTTAAAAGATTGGAGTTGGGTGAGGCCAAACCAACCACGATAAGCCCTGTTGGCCGAAGCGGAATGATGGTTCATCCAAGAGGAAAGATCGAGGACGTGATTGTTAAAGTAGGAAAATTCTTCTTTCCTGCATACTTCCTCATTCTTGATATGGAAGAAGACGCGGAAATCCCTATCATATTGGGGAGGCCATTCCTAGCAACAGGGAGAGCATTGATTGATGTTGAAAGAGGAGAGTTAACATTAAGGGTGGAGAATGAAGAAATGGTGTTTAAAGTTTTTAAACACGTCATTGAGCCACCAACAATGAGTGGGTGCTTTGCAATCAGCACCATCAAACCCCCATGCGAGCCAATACAAGTCAACCAAAGAGCGATGAGCCCAAAGCGGCATGGTTTCTTTGAAATGCTACTAAAGGAGGTAAGTATGCACGAACTCCCCACTTCGATAATGCTAAGAAGAAGAAGAAAAAAAATGCCAAATGTGGAGGAAATGGATTGGATGGGGCTTAATCCACCCGGGGTTATTAAGGCTAAGGCTTGCGTCCCGCTAAAAGGCGTTAAAGACAGTGGCTACTTGGGAGGTAACTTGATGTTCTCGATTATGTTATTTTAATTTCTGTCTTTAGTTTATTTTTATTTTGTCTAAGAACAATCTCACGGTCTTGGGGTCTTGTGTTTGTCTTTGTGATTGTGCAGTCTGGAAATAAAGCGAAGCGGCGAAAAAGCGAAGAAAAGCGAATTTCGAAAAGCGGGTAAGCCATGGCTGAAAAGCGAGCAGCGAAGTTCAAAGCGCGGCGCCCGATATGTGGCCGCGCGAGAAGTTGAGAACCAGCACGAGTTTGGGCGCTGGCGCCATTTCTGGCGCATGGCGCCAACGGCAAATTTGAATTATGGAAGACACCACGATCCAAAGCTCTATCGCCAAATCAAGCAGCGAAGCTCTCTCCCCACATGGAATTCAAAGTATTATCCACCGCCATCACCACCATTTTAGCCAAAGTCTGTAAGTGTCTTATTTCTTTTATTGTCTTTGAGTCTACATACATTGGGGACAATGTGTGATTTAAGTTTGGGGGTGTTCTATTTGTGTCATGTTATGTTTTATTTTAGTCTTTTTGATTGTTTTTATGTTTATTTTTGAGTCACCAAATTTTTTCTTTTGAGTCATAATTGCTGTCAAAGATCATGTATCTTTGTAGTTGCTAGAAACACCTAGTGAAGTAAGGTGAAATAATGTAACGGAATTGAAGCAACTATCTAAACACCTAAGTTAGATATGCCAAAAACTCACAGAATCTGTCTATTTGGAGTTTCTTGCTTGAGTTATGCATGCTAAATGATAAATACTTATGTGTTATGATTGCTTGCTATTTGGCGAAATAGTTAGGATATGCGTGTTAGGGAGATGACTCGGGCATTTCTTTGATAGCCAATTCTTACCATTCGTTTCTATCCGTACTTTAAAAATATCCTAGTCGGCCCATTGAGCCTAAATTTGAAACCTCTTCTTTGACACCCTATATTCCACAAATTGTACCATAAGTGAAAATATGAAATAGGGAATACATTGTGTTAAAAAGAGACAAAAGAGTGAATAAGTCTGTTGCACCCAATACAAAAGTAATAAGAAATAGGCAAAGCCTAAGTTTGGGAGTGCTTGTCATTATTATATACTTCACTCTCCCAAAACAAAATAGGGAAAGATAGAATCGAAATGAAGAAAAGAACAAAAGAAAAGGGAAATCTTGAAAAGTGAAGAGCTTATGGTACGAAATGAGCCTAAATTGCCTATTTTTACCTCACATACCTAAGCCTACATTCTTGTCACGACCGAACTGGGCGTGGTGCCTACCAGGCACCCTAGTGATACAACATCGTGTCAGTGAACATAAAACACATACATGAAACAAATGAAGTACAAAGCGATGTCTGAGGAAAACTTGCCTTTCGGCATATATATAAATAACAACTCTTACAAATGAACAATTTAATCCTTTTTACAAACCCTGCCCACAACAGTACTACAGACCTCTAAGAAATGATATGACGACAATGGCGGGACAGGGCCCCGCCATACCCCTGAATGTAAATACCTACAACGACAGGACTATATCAAGATAAGCCTCGAGAAAGCGGAGCTTTCCCAAACGCCGAATTGTGACCCTAAGGCGAGGATCAGCGGCGGGTGTACCTTTACTGCGGCGTGACGCGGCCCGAAGGAGGTCGATAACAGTACCAAGTATGTGAAACATGAAGATCGTAAATGACATCATAGTAGTCTATAAAGCGGGAGACATGATAACCAAACTACGATTCCTGATAAATAAGCGATCGTATGTCTAGTCGGGGACTCACGCCTCCAAGTCGTCACTCGAAAATAACAATGGGTCTCACGCCCACAACATCAATCATGCGTGGAATACCTTCCCTGCCGTGATCGATGATAGAAAAGCACGAGGAATACATATGAGCAGCGGGTCCACTGTGTCCAAATAAAGCGATGCGGGGTAAATGCGAAGGCATGGCGGGCTACTAACACCATGATGCTAACGGTCATAAAGCGTATCATGATATCTGTCTAGGCCGTCACATGATCAAAGCTGATCGCTCGCGCGATATCAAATGTGCGCGTCTAGCCAGAACTCCGCGACTCCGCGTAGGCCAATCGTAGGCCCGTGAGGTATAACCCGCATCGAGGCGGTACTCCGGCGTCGCCACGGACTCGCGATCGCGTAGCCACATGACCGCATGACCATAAAGGCCGCACTAACTGGAACTCGTAGCTCCGCATAGGCCCCAGGACCGCGTGAGGTATTCTCGAATCATGGTCCCGGACACTGAGTCTACCGCGTCGGAGGCGGCTTAACCCGGAAACCGGTGAGTGGTATAATACCAACATAATGGTTTATCATTTAAACAACCTAAGCACAATCGAGGAAAACCCCTTTACACAAACATCACGAATACTAACACACGTAGCATCTAATATGATTACTTATCAAATCAACACGAAGGTATTACAAGGCTATCACAAACCAACACAATCGATTATACACACAAGGTACATTACATTATATGATTAACAAGATCGAGTATCTATTCCCAAAGTACTTCATACATTATCTTTTAAAAGATCGTTACTTTCACAAAAGTCACACAATACGTAGTATATGAAAATAGAGTGATTATCTTTTGAAGTGAATCAAACACTTATCTTTGTAAAATCAAGTAACAACATTATTATCCAAACGTCCAAGTTTGCCTAATTTCAAATGTTCACGTTTCTTATTTTAGAAAGGTTTCGTAGTTCATAGTCTTATTCATTTAAGAATATAACTCTCTTTTAACTATCTGAGAAACATAAGCCTTATATGTGAGTAGGATATTCTTGTTTATAACAATCTTATTACAATGACCATGATCTAGGAAATATCATTTTATCTCATCTTAGCTTCATGCGGATGGAAGTTTCTCTGGTTTTAATAATACTTAATCTGTCAAAACATTTCCTTTTATTAACGCCGCAGTGGTTTGTCGATACATTCGATTTCAAATCGATAAAACATTTTCAAGCCGTTATACCTAACTTCCCATAAAGCTAGTATAACTCTTAAGTTTTCAAAAAAACCAAGTATTACTTCTTCTTTCGAAATGATTCAAAAATCTTTTGGAATACTTCAAGTTCTTTTATTAACACATAACAAGCCAGTTATAGTTCAAATCAGTTATCTTTTAAAAACCACAAGTATTTTCTTACCAACATAAAGTCGTTATAACCAACTTCCCATAAAGCCGTTATAACACTTTATGTTTTAAACCAATCAAATACATTTAGCATATGTCGTCTACCGTACTACATAGTTCACACATATCATGCTAGAAGAGATAGGAAGAGGTTCGCATACCTCGCGGCGAGTATCGACTAATAGCAAACGCTCAAGTACTTCCAACCGTCGGCTACTCCTAGCCGGTAGTCGCGCCACGCGTAGTACTTAACCTATAAGGCCACAAGGCGCTTATTAATATTTAGATCCGCCGTAGAACATTCTACGAAAATTCGCGACCTCCCCACATGCGGCGTAAATCTCCTCCTCTGCCGGTAGGCTACGCCAACCGACGGGGTTATACGTCTAAACCGGACGTCGCAATGCTACCTCACGTGAAAAGCTACACAAGTCTCATGTCTGATCTATGTAAATCTGATTCGGTACTCTTCTTTGAAAAGGTTTCTTATTATTAGGGCTTAAGTCAAAAGACATTGCCGATAACAGCGTTCAGTTCTAAATATAGTATACTTCAACTATATAGTCTAACAATCATGTAATTTCCAATTACAATAGAGGACAAGATATTTACCTCGATAAGCCCATAATTATCCAAGTTTAAATGTCGATCTGAGCAAGGTTTAGCTCTACTCGTGCGCTCAGGCCGCTCCAAACAACCCTTAGAAGTTCTAACCAACTTCTACTTATTACTCCAACTAACTATGGAGATATTCCTAGGGTTTCGGTTTTGTGGTGAAGGGAAGTATAATAGTATTTACGGGCTTTTCGTATAAGTATAACCTTAGAATACTACAAGGTATACGGCTAAGGTAATTTGGGCATTATAACAATACTTTTGAGTATTTCCACCAAGAGGGGTATTATCGAAAACAACTAGGCTAGGGGTACCCACGGCTAGCACCCAAGGGGAAGGGCTCTCGCCAGGGGAGGAGGCTCTTGGCGAACTCTACACTAAGGGGAGGAGGAGGAATTTAACACTTGGAAATATTTAGGAATGGATGAACAAGTCTTCCAGGGTATTTATAGCAAAACCAGGCCAACGATGGCGAATCAAGCCATGTGCAAGGCAAGTGTAAGGCCTAGATCAAGCCAAGTGCACCTAACCTACTCCACCAAACATGGCACAAAACAAGCCACAAACAAGGCCCAAAATAAGGACCAATCGGCGAGGCCAACCACCTTGACCGCCCCTGGCCGTCGATGAGGGTGACAAGTGTCACCTCCGTGGCCTTAAAATATTTCGTCTCTCGGAAAAATCCGCAAAAAATATAAATGACATAGCCGAATTTTCCTACGAAAGCTAATGGAAAGCGTTTCATCGAAAACGACTCTAATCGGGTGTTGTGCACAAAGTGAAAATCGGCGAGCTACTTAAGCTTCAAAAATTTCTACGTCGTCCTTACGTACATACACCTGAAATACGAGGTATAACATTCTCCTCCTTAGAAACATTCGTCCGAATGTTCCTTTTAAGTCTCAAAACAAACGCGCGCCGGTATAGTCTTTACTACTATACTTACGAGAACAAATCTGCCACACCTGGCCACAGAAAACACCTGCGCAAATACTCACATCTAAGCCCACGAGAAAACACCTCTAACATCACCAAAGTAATGATCACAACTACGCTTGCCATACATGCTCGCTTCTCCCTTTACTCGTCGTGATACCACTTTTGTCACTTTGCGCGAGGTTCTAGTGTCACTCCGGCGACGACAAATGGTGCCGTGCGTGCGCGATCCACGAGCCGTCGTACACTCGAACTCTTACCACATTTAAATCTTTGATCTCGCAACTCGGGGTTACTATCTCTAACGTGGTCATCATTAGCGGGAACACTCTGAATGGATCTCCGATACTTTCCCGATCATAACAATACGAAAGACCGGACGTACTGCCTCCTAAGTCGGACGGCAAAAGCTAACATATAGGCAACCTGGCCTACTCTGCACCAGATCTGTAAGGCCCAAAGTAACTCGGGCTAAGTTCCCTCTGTTTTCCAAAACTCGTCACACCCAAACCGGGGTGGTATCTTCAAGAAAACCGACCGTCAACCTGAACTCTAAGCGTCGTCGCCGATAATCCGCACGATTCCTCTGAGCTGCCAAAACCTCTTCTAGATAAGCTTCGCCCTATCCACAGCCTGTTGGAACAAACCTGAACCAACTATCTGAATCTTTGTCGCGCCCTTTTCCGGCCGCGGCATTTATTTTCTAAGCTCCTGCTGCTCAAATAAAAGGTTAGAAAAATAAAAATAGAAAATGCTTTAAAAGAATGTTAAAATCGCAAAAGAGGCTAAAAGTGCAAAAGATGCTAAATGTTGCAAAAGGGTGCTAAAATATAAGAGGATGCTAAAAAGGTGCTAACGTTTAAAAAGATTAATTTTAAAGCTAAAGGGTTGCTAGAATGCTAAGGGTTGTGAGTCGCCACAATTAATTTGGGTGAATTAGGACACCTAAATGTTTAACTAGTTTTAAGTAAAACATTAACTCCATTTTATGGTCCGCTAAACTTAGTGAGATTAGGTAAGGGTTCTTTATTAATCTAGAGGAAGGGGTTAGGCACCTCTAAGATCATTAACTGCGGTTGTCTGCCAAACTAGGGTAATTATTGTATTTAAAAAATGCAAAGTAAAAGATCTTCAGCTTAATAAAATGCTAAAATAATGTTAAAATGTTTAAAGGTGCTTAAGTCTAAAAGGGGCAAAAGGTGTTATAAATAAATAAAGAGCCAAATGCTAAATGTTTAAAGTGCTTAAAATGCTAAAGGTTGCTAAAAGGCATTAAATGATAGAAGGGTGCTAAAAGTGCTAAGAGGTGCTTAAAAGTGTTAAATGCTAAAGTCTTTGAATGTTAGGAAATAGATGCTAGCATGTTGAAATGTTTAAAGGTGCTTAAAATGTAAAAGGGCAAAAGGTGCTATATGCGAAAGAATCCTAAGAGGTGCTAAAATATTAAAGGTTAAAGGCGCTTAACAAAAGTGCTAGCAATTTAAAAGTGCTAAGTGTAAACAAAGTAGTGCTAGGGTGCCTAAATATTAAGAGGGTAAAGAGTATTAAGATATTAAAATGCTAAAGGTAGTGCTAGAATGCTAAAGGATTAACTTTAAAAGTAAAGGGTGCTAAAAATAAAGGGTGTTAAAAGTGCAAAAATGCTAAAAATGCAAGAAGTGTTAAATGTGAAGTTAAATGTGAAGGGTGCTTTTAAAAGATGCTAGGAGTACTAAAGGTATTTATATTATTTGTAAAGAGATGGTATGAAGTTTGGTTTATGGGCCATAGATTTATTTGTGAGATTAAAGAAGTGAAGCGTTAGTTTTAGATCTGTGATTTTAGTAATTGAGCAAAGGTGAGAAATAAATGACAAGCCTAAGATAAACAATTTAAAGCATTTCCAATTTTAAAACTACCACTTTGATTCATGTATTCAAGGATTAATTGTTCTAAATGACTATTAATTACAAATTAAATAATTAGGCAACAATTTAACAAATAAGATAAAGGTGGATATGATCGTGGCTTCGAGGCGGCGTGGCGACATCGTCTCATCCTATTTGGTCTTAAGAATTTACGGCGGGAATGCAAATGCGGGTGCGGGTTGCCATTTAAAATGACTGCGATGAGTCTCGTAGTGAGACTCTTTATTTTGCTCGGTGCATGCCATGTAAAAACAAGAAAGATAAGGAATTGAAATGCGAGCCCAATTAAATAACGAATAAGCACTTGGCACATAGTTTATATTGAAGCAAGCACACGTAAAGGCCAACGAGGCCTTTGTCGACGGGCTTAAAGCGCGGCCAGTAGCGAGAAAAACATAGGGGTGGCGGTATGCGACCCGATAGAGGAGAAACAAATGATAGGCAGGCCCAGAATGTAGTAATTTATCAAGAGAGACAACATCTGAGAAAACAAATGAATAAGCGCGACAAGCGAGTATCGAGCGATGGCGATGGGTCGAGGCGAAGCAAAAACAGTCAAGTATACACCTAAATACATATAGTATACCTGCAGATCTGCTGCAGTAATGCTCAGATGTGCTAGACATGCATTTGGTCGGATGTATGCGATGGCGGGGATAGACATAAGACATATGTATGCAACATTTTGATTTCAAAGAGGGCCGACTTAGGCGCGGGTTTCACGAATGCAAGTATTCAAGACTACGTCTAAAAGTGTTGCTTAAACAAGCGATAGGAAAATGCTTAACATGGACAATTTAGAAACCAAGATCTGATGAACACATATTTATAGTAGACAAGTTAGACATATATATGCAGCATCCCATACCAAATATAAAGTGGACATGTTTAGATCGGCGATAAAGGAGGAGAATTACAAGACACCTTAATCGTGAACATACAAGTAATAATATACGAGAATCGACACATTTGGTCCTAAGCCAGCGGGCGAGGGGACAAGTAGCGATGGGCTAACATGAAAGCGATCGAGATACATACTATAATTGATTAACAAGTTTGAAGTGTGATCCAAAGAACCAAGTAAGCAGGAACATTTTGAAGACGAGGATCAAATGCACATCACGAAAGAGGAAGTGGTATTCCTACTTGCACTAAACCATTTTCGAGGCCTTGATAGGTTTCACAAATAGATTCGAAAATAAGGCAAAATAGACACATTGAAACTACTATACAATCGCGTATTGAACCTATTAGCTTAAAGCGGTATCAATCGAGTATAAGATAACCTTCCCAACTTATTTTTGATCAAAATCGGAGACCGTATCGGCGGTTTAAACAAACAAAAACAACCTTTATCTGATATTAAAAGTACTTTAAACCGGTATTTAAGTTAACTAGATGATTTGTATATGAGCAGACTTAACACGACCAGCGTTTGTCGATTAAGCATATACAACTAATCTAATAACGAACAACGACATTAAGCACAATTAAACAAAACATGATATACCGATAGTCACTAATCTTAACTAAACATAGTTAGTCGACCACATAGTACATAATTTAAGCGAAATAGAAGAGCGAAAGTAGGATTAAGAGGTGGCAATTTACCTTCTCGGCGGCGACCGGCGTATCAAGTCGTCGGTCCTCGGCGGGTTTTGGGTTTGCGATCACGAATGAAAGGGCAAGGTTTGTTTCTTGATTTCTTGGCTGGAATTGAAAGAGAAGGGTTCGAATTTCCTATTCTATTGTGCTCTATAAAACTGCTACCGTCTGTGCCCTTCGTATTGTGCTCTGCTGCTCTCGATTGTTCCGGATCTTACGCCTCCGAGTTGTTGGCTATGCTAAGGGTTATTCTATCGATACTATGGGTCTCCTCTCGACCCCACTATTTCTATGCTATGGGTATGCTCTATGTGCTTCCCCATGTCGAATACTGTGCATGTGCTTATATAGCGCCGTTGGGTTAATGATAGTAAGTAAATAAAGGTTGATTCTAGGCTTGATTGGTATGTGGTTCGTGTGATTCTTCTTGGGCGATTTATGGTAAGGTTACGATTTTGGAAGGATTTGTTTGGTTATGGAAAGGTATCGTTGGATTCGTTTGGTTCTGGAAAGGAGAGCTGGCTAGGGTGCGTGGGTAAGGGAAAGCTCCCGGATTCTCCGGCGAGAATCTCGGGGCTGCTGGTGTCTTGGCGGCGATGGAAGGAGTTTCTAGGGTTCTTTGGCTTTTAGGTCTTTGTTGAGAGCGAAGGCGGGTTCTCTCGTGAAATTTGGAGAAGTAAATGATAAGGGTAAGGAGTGGGTATAAGGTAGTGAAGCTGGGCTTGGGTGTTGGTAGGCGGCGGGGTAAAAGGTTTGGGCTGTGTTTTGTTCTTGAGGATGAGGGCCAAGGGAAATGAGGGAAAGAGGCACGAGCGTAAAGGGGCGTGAGCTGGTGATAAAGAAATTTGTGGGGGGTGGGCTGTTCGCGCGGGTTGGGTGCAGTGAAGGGTAGCATTAGTTAGGGTAATTAGATTAGTTAAGTTATTTAGTTAGTTTTAGGCTTAGTTAATTAATTAGCTAATTAATTCTAGGCAAGTGTATTAATTAATTAGTGATAACCTAAATTAACACATGTGATTAAAATAATTAGATGCTTTATTAGTCTAATTGTTAAAATAATAAATGCGGGCGTGTTATTCAATTAGTGCTTAATATTTTAGAATGCGACGCTTTTATTTAAAATTTTATTGTTATGCATTATTGCGAAGTTAAATTAAAATTAAAATGAGCTTAGATTGAATTATTTAAATGCTAAATGCAAATATGATTTTTAAGAATTGTTTAAAGCTTTTTATAAATGCGACGCTATTAAATGCATGTATTAGATTAGAATTGATTTTAAAGTTACCAATGATTACTAATAAATGCGGCTATGCTACCTGACACGACGTTATCGCTAAATTATTTATTTTATGCATTTATTAATTATTTAAGAATTACGACAAAGCTTAAAGTTAATAAGTGCGGGCGCGGGACTCTAAATGCTTAAGACTTTACGTAAGACGTGATGCCATTATTAAATTATTTATTTATGCCTGTATTTAATGTTTTATTGTTGTATTTTATTATAAAAATCCTAAAAAATTATTTTACAAAATTAGTGTAATTTTATGGTTAATGGCTGGACGGGAGGGTCAAAATTGGGTGTCAGCGGATGTCCTCTTTGTATGGAGATGATGGAAGAATCTTGGACAAAGCGTTGACTCATAGCCAATTTTGTCTCGATCTTCGAGTGCGAAATCTTTGGCGAGTAAACAAAGTGGCGCAAAAATCAAAACCGTCCGGTGTCGAGTTATGGCGACCTTTGGGTTACTATGGTCGAAACACGGCGAGGCAGTTAGCGGACTCGAAGATGTCGATGTCGAGTTATGGCGACCTTTGAGCTACCATGGTCAAAACACGAGGCGGGCTAATGCGGGCTTAAAGATGTCGGTGTCGAGTTATGATGACACTGGGTTATGATGCAAAAAGTAAAAGAATATAAGCGGCGAACACAGGGTGTCTTGCTATGGCTTGTGGTCTTTGGGTTACATGGTGATGTGGAAGCGAGTGGGCCAGGCGGCAGGCGGCTACGCGATCGTTGGGAAGGTTGGCCCGGCAGATTGCCGGTTATTGTAAGAAAATCCACGTTGTGCTCTAACTGCTGCATGCTAAGACTTGAACAAGCGGTTAGTGCATAAGCGCTAAGGCAAAATAATTTTAAAAACAATGTAGCGTGAATAGAAAAGGTTATCTGCAAAAATATGATGCTCTTTGTGTTGATGCGATCTGCGAATCTTGTGATTTCGCCGCACGCGGGCGTGTTGCGATTGTGAATGCGGATCGTTGTCCTGCTGCAATTGTCCACTGTATACTAAAGCTCGAAAGAGTTAGTGCATGCTTATTAAGGCCGAATAATATATGAGAAAAAAAAAAAAAAAAAACAAAATGCAATTTTGAAACGGAAATCGATCCTGCGTAGATGTGATATCTTGACTTGTCGTTTCGGACTTGTCGTCGTTTCCGGACTGTCGTCGTTCCGGACTCGGCGTCGTTTTGGACTTGGCGTCGTTTCGGACTTGGCGTCGTTTCGGACTTGGCGTCGTTTCGGACTGGCGTCGTTTTCGGACTGTCGTCGTTTGGACTGTCGTCGTTTTGGACTTGGCGTCGTTTCGGACTTGGCGTCGTTTCGGACTTGGCGTCGTTTTGACTTGGCGTCGGTTTCGGACTTGGCGTCGTTTTCGGACTTGGCGTCGTTTTCGGACTTGACGTCGTTTTTGGACTTGGCGTCGTTTTTAGACTTGGCGTCGTTTTTGGACTTGCTGATTACGACGTTGTCTGGACGTGTTGTTGCTGGCGTCGTTGCGTAGACTTGTTGTGCTGATAACGTCATTGCACGGGCGTATTCTTCTTGGCGTCGTTGCGTGGACTTGCGATCGTCGTTATGCGGGCGTGTTCTTTCTTGGCGTCGTTGCGTAGACTTGCGATTACGTCGTTATGCGGGCGTGTTCTTCTTTGGCGTCGTTGCGTGGACTTGCTTGATTACGTCGTTATGCGGGCGATGTTCTTCTTTGGCGTCGTTGCGTAGACTTCTTGATTACGTCGTTATGCGGGCGTGTTCTTCTTGGCGTCGTTGCGTGGACTTCGATTACGTCGTTATGCGGGCGTGTTCTTCTTGGCGTCGTTGCATGGACTTGTTGATTACGTCGTTGTCTGGACGTGCTTGCTGCTGGCGTCGTTGCGTAGACTTGCTGTGCTGATAACGTCGTTACTGGGCACAGGCGATATTCTTTGCTCACTGCGAGAATGAATGCTCCTGCAAGCTAAGCTTGAGAAAAGACCTTAGTGTATACCTGTTTAAACAAAATGATAAATATATATGAGAAGAGCAATTTTTATGGATAGAGATGTCGTCACGATATGCACGGCGAATCTTTGAGATGTTGCCACTCGCTGGTAGCGAATTGTTATGATGCCTTTGTTGTGTGCGATCGTGGGTTGCAAGTTTGACTTTATGCAGGGATTGCGCTAGGTTTTGTTGCGGAACTACGAACTTTGGTTGCGATTATTGATGCCGCTTCTGCTGCTTTGCTTTTGCTCTTGACTTTGGATTGTTGTCATCCTCTGCCTTTCTTTGCTTTGCTTTACGCTATCTGAAGAAACCTTTCGTATTTTCTATTCGGCTATTGCACTTTACGCTCTGTTAATATGAAGAACTGCGCTCGAAAATTTGTGAGTTTTGAAGTCGATTCGCGTTTGACCGCGCCTTGTCCTTGATGTCTGCGTGCACGCATTTGGACTTACGACCATGCATCCCGATTTTGAAAAGGGGTTTGGCCTAAAAATGGGTCTCGATGTAGTTGCTTGTAGGCTATGTGTATTCTTGTCATTTTCAAAGCAAAGGAAGGTTTCCTAATGGTGTGACGGCGATTTAGGCGCCACGTATCCAGTGGGGAATCGGTCGAACGTAGTTCTACAAGTGAAATTGGGTAAAATTAAAATTTCTAGATGTGGGACCGGCGAGGCGGCGCTCACGTATCCACTAAGGAATCGGGTCAAACGTAGTTCATTACAAGCAAAGCGAAGAAAACATTATTAAAGCTTAAAAATGAGTTCATAAATTATTACGCTAAAATAAATTGTTTTTCCTATCCCTCTGGCGGACCAAGACAGTGCAAATCCAACCAATACGCCTGCTCTGCGTGCATCATGGTACAGGTCTTCGTGCTCTGCTATCGGTATCTCCTTCTTTTGGCCTGCGTGGTGCGCTTGGATAAATAAGCGATTCGGCGGAGCGGAGTTACGCAAGGAACACCTCTCTCTTCCTTTGGGGTTCATTGTACTCATTGGGGTAAGCCTCCTCCACCTGAATGACTCCTCGCCCGGATTAGCTCCTTACTTTGTCTCGAGTGTATAACACCTTCCCATGTCGTGTCCGATGGCTCGGAATGGTATGCACAACTTTTGTTCTCATCGTGAGCTTTGGACTTGGGATTGGGCACGTTCGCGGGATTGGTGGAGTATCCTCGCAAACCTCGACCTCTCGTACAACCTGCGACAAAGGCTCGGCTAAATGGGTGTATATTTTGGTTGGCCTTTACGTGGTATTTAGGCGGGGTGTGAAGATGTTTGGTGGGCGGGCTTTAGGTATGGCGTATACAATATGGGTATCATGAGGTTGCCCGTATGTATTGCGAAAATGGGTTTGTGGTGGCCTTTGGTTTGTGTTTAGGTAGATACGTTAGGCATTCGGTTTGTGTGGAATATATGGGTGCATTGTATATTGGCTGAATGGGATATGTAGTGTGATCTTGGTAATAATTTGGAGGTTTTTGTTTTGGTTATTTGCGATGTGAGTGCTCTGGTGAGTTCTTGAGCCTTTTGATTTCGGCTGCGAGGTTGCCATTTCTTTGTGGTAATTGTGCGGTGCTCGACCGGATCTATCTTTGCCTTTCTCTTACGAGACCCTGCTTTGCCTATAGGAACGAGCGAGTTCAGGCTCGTTCCTTTCGGATGCCCGTGCCTTTGATCTTGTAAAGTATTGATGCTCTGCCATTGCTAAGTCAAATACGAACCGACCTTTTGGGGAGGATGATAAATCTTTCTAAAAATGCAACAAACGGTGTTAGCATAAAGCACATAATTTGCAAGTATGTAGCAGATATATCGCACATAGCACATTCAAACGTTTCCTAACATGCAAAGGGGGGCCTCTTTATGCCAGAGGTAAGCCTAAACGTCACTTATGCGGGATTATGACGGATTTGTCCAAGTCGTCCAACTATAATGCCTTTGTTGGAAATGGCGACCAAATGACGGTGCACTTTTCCCAATTTCAGCATGTCATGATTGGGCTTGGATTTGTCTGTCATTGTCACGCTACACATAATATGTTGGTTGGTCGTTGGGTTGAGAAACCCGTCGACAAGTTTGGTGTCTTCCTAATTGTGGTGTCGATGTCAAGGCAGACCACCTAAGGTAAATGCATCGTGCCCTAAAATAAAGTGGTATAGCTCTATCTTAAGTTTCTAAGATTTGGCTTTTACGGGCCTTGAGTTCAGAGCGGACAACTCGAGCGAAAGGCTACTGCCACCTGGTTAGGCAAGCACTCCACGTATATTACCGACTCTCCTAAATTTGGATTTTGAAGAAAGAATTTTGCTGATGCACCCAGCGCACCTCGCATGTAGTGTGTGGTGTGAATTTTCCAGAGTGGAAGAAATATGAGCGGAATGCCGGTTTAAGGAAAGCAGTAAAGCAGGTAGCAATCAAAAATAAATAAAACAAAATACAACACACAAAAAATTAAATGCAAAATAATTGCCAAATAATAACCCTAGGTCTGTTGTGGTTAAGAACCTAAAATCCCAGTAGTCGCCATTTACATCGCATACTTTTCCGGCGGCATTTATTTTCTAAGCTCATGCTCAAATAAAAGGTTAGAAAAATAAAAATAGAAAATGCTTTAAAAGAATGTTAAAATCAAAAGAGGCTAAAAGTGCAAAAGATGCTAAATGTTGCAAAAGGGTGCTAAAATATAAGAGGATGCTAAAAGGTGCTAACGTTTAAAAGATTAATTTTAAAGCTAAAGGGTTGCTAGAATGCTAAGGTTCGCGAGTCGCCACAATTAATTTGGGTGAATTAGGACACCTAAATGTTTAACTAGTTTTAAGTAAAACATTAACTCCATTTTATGGTGCTAAACTTAGTGAGATTAGGTAAGGGTTCTTTATTAATCTAGAGGAAGGGGTTAGGCACCCTCTAAGATCCGCTAACTTGCGGTTGTCCTGCCAAACCTAGGGTAATTATTGTATTTAAAAAAATGCAAAGTAAAAGATCTTCCCGCTTAATAAAATGCTAAAATAATGTTAAAATGTTTAAAGGTGCTTAAGTCTAAAAAAGGGGCAAAAGGTGTTATAAATAAATAAAAGAGCCAAATGCTAAATGTTTAAAGTGCTTAAAATGCTAAAGGTTGCTAAAAGGCATTAAATGATAGAAGGGTGCTAAAAGTGCTAAGAGGTGCTTAAAAGTGTTAAATGCTAAAGTGCTGAATGTTAGGAAATAGATGCTAGCATGTTGAAATGTTTAAAGGTGCTTAAAATGTAAAAGGGCAAAAGGTGCTATATGCGAAAGAATCCTAAGAGGTGCTAAAATATTAAAGGTTAAAGACGCTTAACAAAAGTGCTAGCAATTTAAAAGTGCTAAGTGTAAACAAAGTAGTGCTAGGGTGCCTAAATATTAAGAGGGGTAAAGAGTATTAAGATATTAAAATGCTAAAGGTAGTGCTAGAATGCTAAAGGATTAACTTTAAAAGTAAAGGGTGCTAAAAATAAAGGGTGTTAAAAGTGCAAAAATGCTAAAAATGCAAGAAGTGTTAAATGTGAAGTTAAATGTGAAGGGGTGCTTTTTAAAAGATGCTAAGGTGCTAGAGGTATTTATATTATTTGTAAAGAGATGGTATGAAGTTTGGTTTGTGGGCCGTAGATTTATTTGTGAGATTAAAGAAGTGAAGCGTTAGTTTTAGATACGCAATTTTAGTAATTCAGGCAAAGGTGAGAAATAAATGACAAGCCTAAGATAAACAATTTAAAGCATTTCCAATTTTAAAACTACCCACCCCAGTTCATGTATTCAAGGATTAATTGTTCTAGACAGCCTATTAATTACAAATTAAATAATTAGGCAACAATTTAACAAATAAGATAAAGGTGGATATGATCGTGGCTTCCAAGACGCGTGGCGACATCGTCTCATCCTATTTGGTCTTAAGAATTTCTGAAGCAGGAATGCAAATGCGGGTGCGGGTTGCCATTTAAAATGACCTGCGATGAGTCTCGCCGTGAGACTCTTTATTTTGCTCCGGTGCATGCCATGTAAAAACAAGAAAGATAAGGAATTAGTACGAGCCCAATTAAATAACGAATAAGCACTTGGCACATAGTTTATATTGAAGCAAGCACACGTAAAGGCCAACAGAGGCACTGTCAGACAGGGCTTAAACTGCCAGCAGGTAGCAGAAAAACATAGGGGTGAGCAGGTATGCAGCCAACTGATAGAGGGGAGAAACAAATGATAGGCAGGCCCAAAATGTGGTAATTTATCAAGAGAGACAACATACAGAGAAAACAAATGAATAGCGCGACAAGCGGGTATGCAGCGATGGCGGTGGGTCGAGGCGAAGCAAAAACGATCAGTATACACCTAAATACATATAGTATACCTGCAGATCTGCTGCAGTAATGCTCAGATGTGCTAGACATGCTGGTCGGATGTATGCGATGGCGGGGATAGACATAAGACATATGTATGCAACATTTTGATTTCAAGAGGGCCAACTTAGGCGCAGGTTTACGAATGCAAGTATTCAAGACTACATCTAAAAGTGTTGCTTAAACAACTGATAGGAAAATGCTTAACATGGACAATTTAGAAACCAAGATACAATGAACACATATTTATAGTAGACAAGTTAGACATATATGTGCAACATCCCATACCAAATATAAACTGGACATGTTTAGATCTGACGATAAAGGAGGAGAATTACAAGACACCTTAATGCATGAACATACAAGTAATAATATACCAGAATCGACACATTTGGTCCTAAGCCAAGGCAGGGGCAGGGACAAGTAAACTGATGGGCTAACATGAGAAACAGTCGAGATACATACTATAATTGATTAACAAGTTTCAGAAGTGTGATCCAAAGAACCAAGTAAGCAACAGGAACATTTTGAAGACAGGATCAAATCAAGATCTGAAAGAGGAAGTGGTATTCCTACTTGCACTAAACCATTTTCGAGGCCTTGATAGGTTTCACAAATAGATTCAGAAAATAAGGCAAAATAGACACATTGAAACTACTATACAATCACGTATTGAACCTATTAGCTTAAATCGGTATCAATCGAGTATAAGATAACCTTCCCAACTTATTTTTGATCAAAATCGAGACCGTATCGGCTTTAAACAAACAAAAACAACCTATCTGATATTAAAAGTACTTTAAACCGGTATTTAAGTTAACTAGATGATTTGTATATGAGCAGACTTAACACGACCAGCGTTTGTCGATTAAGCATATACAACTAATCTAATAACGAACAACTACTGAGAAGCACAATTAAACAAAACATGATATACCGATAGTCACTAATCTTAACTAAACATAGTTAGTCGACCACATAGCACATAATTTAAGCGAAATAGAAATCGAAGTAGGATTAAGAGGTGACGAATTTACCTTCTCCGGGCAGCGACCCGGGGCAGCGTATCAAGTCGTCGGTCCACTCGACGGGTTTTGGGTTTGCGATGCGAATGAAAGGGCAAGGTTTGTTTGCTGATTTCTTGGCTGGAATTGAAAGAGAAGGGTTCGAATTTCCTATTCTATTGTGCTCTATCAAGCGATCTGCGATGCCCGCCGTATTGTGCTCTGCTGCTCTCGATTGTTCCCGGATCTTCTGCCCTCTGAGTTGTTGACTGCTGCTAAGGGTTATTCCTATCGATACTATGGGTCTCCCTCACTCTGACCCCCCCTATTTCTATGCTATGGGTATGCTCTATTGTGCTTCTCCTATCGAATGCCTATTGCATGTGCTTATATAGCCTTCGTTGGGTTCTAATGATGGTAAGTAAATAAAGGTTGATTCTAGGCTTGATTGGTATGTGGTTCGTGTGATTCTTACTGGACGATTTATGGTAAGGTTCTGATTTTTGGAAGGATTTGTTTGGTTATGGAAAGGTATCGTTGGATTCGTTTGGTTCTGGAAAGGAGAGCTGGCTAGGGTGCGTGGGTAAGGGAAAGCTCCCGGATTCTCCGGCGAGAATCTCGGGGCTGCTGGTGTCTTGGCGGCGATGGAAGGAGTTTCTAGGGTTGCTGGCTTTTAGGTCTTTGTTGAGAACGAAGACGGGTTCTCTCGTGGGCTGCTGGAGAAGTAAATGATAAGGGTAAGGGAGCTGGGTATAAGGTAGTGAAGAACTGGGCTTGCGGGTGTTGGGCCGGGGCGACGGGTAAAAGGTTTGGGCTGTGTTTTGTTCTTGAGGATGAGGGCCAAGGGAAATGAGGGAAAGAGGCTGCTGAGCGTAAAGGGGAGCGTGGGCTGCTGGTGATAAAGAAATGTGGGGTTGGGCTGCGAATTGCGGGTATCAATGGTGAAGGGTAGCATTAGTTAGGGTAATTAGATTAGTTAAGTTATTTAGTTAGTTTTAGGCTTAGTTAATTAATTAGCTAATTAATTCTAGGCAAGTGTATTAATTAATTAGTGATAACCTAAATTAACACATGTGATTAAAATAATTAGATGCTTTATTAGTCTAATTGTTAAAATAATAAATGCGGGCGTGTTATTCAATTAGTGCTTAATATTTTAGAATGCGACGCTATTATTTAAAATTTTATTGTTATGCATTATTGCGAAGTTAAATTAAAATTAAAATGAGCTTAGATTGAATTATTTAAATGCTAAATGCAAATATGATTTTTAAGAATTGTTTAAAGCTTTTTATAAATGCGACGCTATTAAATGCATGTATTAGATTAGAATTGATTTTAAAGTTACCAATGATTACTAATAAATGCGGCTATGCTACCTGACACGACGTTATCGCTAAATTATTTATTTTATGCATTTATTAATTATTTAAGAATTACGACAAAGCTTAAAGTTAATAAGGCAGCGCAGGACTCTAAATGCTTAAGACTTTACGTAAGACGTGATGCCATTATTAAATTATTTATTTATGCCTGTATTTAATGTTTTATTGTTGTATTTTATTATAAAAATCCTAAAAAATTATTTTACAAAATTAGTGTAATTTTATGGTTAATGGCTGGACGGGAGGGTCAAAATTGGGTGTCAACAATCTTGCCAACATCGAACCAATCGACCGGCAACTTACACTTCCGCCCCTACAAGGCTTCATAAGGAGACATCCGAACACTGAAATGGTAGCTAACAACACTCCTTCAACAGGAGACAATAAAACTTGCAACTACCCGAAATCAAACATCGCCCGGTGGCGAATGTGATTCTGAGACTCACCTGAGTTCCTAACCCTGCCTGGTATAACTTCCAGAAAATGAAAATAGCCACAACCTGGGCTTCACTGCCTGTCATAAGGTGAAGGTAGGCACCCCGTGCAACCTTTACAACCTTTCGATAAAACAACACCGCCGAGTAAACGGTCTTTGCTAGAAAACAATACGGCCGACTTCCTCGCCCGACCATCGGGTCGAACGCATCCACGACCGCACGTTGTTAACTAAACTCGCCTAACACCCTCGTAACCCCAACCCCAAGGGACCACCACAACCGACCCCACCAGCAAACCCGCCGCGGTTGACCCGCAACGTGGCCTCAACCCGACCCAACGCGCACCATACTAGCTCCCGAACCTAACAATCTCACTAATCACGTTACGAAACCTAGCGGTCTTCTTAGCTCGACTACCCTCTTTCATTCCACACTACTCGTGGACTAATCCCACCAACATAACTCACGTGCACTATGCACTCCTATAAGGGTCAAACATAAACAATACATCTTTTACTCGAGACGGCCTTACCTCTAAGGTCTCTACGTATAAAACTCTAAGGCTCACACCTTCTCTATCCCCAAAATCTTACTCGGTTAACCCACCATGATTTCTAATCACAACTAACACACCGCTATCGTAACATAGCACTTAAGGTATACTCACCTTATCACACATACTGATCTCTGAGGTTAAGGATATATCTATATCATCGCTTCACTCCTTAGTCGTTCTAATCAAACTCGCCTGCAGGCGCATAGCTAAGAAGATGACAAACTACCCACCGATCTGAAGGCTAAGTCCTCCGCAAGGACACTCTTTCGACATCGCACCGACGGTCATAGGTACAACACGCACAACTAAAAGACGACATTCCCGATGACGCCGCCACATCGCGTGAACACCGAGAAAACTGAATCCGGATGGCCGGAACCTACGTGTAGCCGTGGAACCTAAGCTCGAGCTCGACCAACTCTCGCATACCCCGAACGCCCCGAACCCCGCGAGGACCTTTCGCACCGATGGATGCGCATAATCTAATCTGGCCGCGAGGCGATCGCCGCAAGTTACCAAAGGACCTTGCTACTCGCCCTCTTCTCCGCCCTTCGTTAACCCGCCGACTTACGCTTTCACTGGCCGCGCATAAGCCCGCATACGTGCCATGCTCAAGCTTCAATCAAGAACTTACTTTTGCACAACCTTTTCGTTGATATTCATCAAGACTCGCGACATCGGTATACTCGTAGTCAAATCCATAGTTAGTAGTGGTCGCCTTTGAAATCTATATTCTCTGCTCCCTGGCCGTGGAACCGGGTTCAAATATCATGGCCGCAGAGGAACCGCCGCCGTGCTAAACTCACTGGGCAGCGACGCCGCAAAACTCCCCGAATGGCACCACCAGGTGATGATTGGGCTCGTGCTCGCGTAACCCTCAGATTTACTCGCAGCCTCGGCCGCTTGCCCTCCTGGGCGGGTTGCCTACGCGAGGCATAACGGTGAGGGAAAGAAATACGTTAGAGGTCCACTTACAACACGGCTCTAAGGCACGATCTCGAGTGGGAAAAATAGAAACTAATCCTAAATATCCTATAGCCTCACGACATTGGTGTGGTGCACAACACATCGATAATCAAGACTTCTATCGATACGGCTCAGACACTTTCCGAGGATTAATCGCTCGATACCACTTTTTGTCACGACCGAACTCGGGCGTGGATCGTGCCTTACCTGCACCCTAGTGATACAACATCGAGTAATGGAACATAAAACACATACATGAAACAAATGAAGTACAAAACAAGAATGAGGAAAACTTGCCTTTCGCATATATATAAATAACAACTCTTACAAATGAACAATTTAATCCTTTTTACAAACCCCGCCCACAACAAGATTACTGCACTTAAGAAATGATATGACGACAATGGCGACAGGTTCCGCCATACCTCGAATGTAAATACCTACAACGACAGGGACTATATCAAGATAAGCCTCGGAGAAACGGAGCTTTCCCAAACGCCGAATCGTGACTCCTAAGAGCGAGGATCAACGACCGCGTGTACCTTTACTGCGGCAGATGAACGCAGCTTCGGGCGAGGTCGATAACAGTACCAAGTATGTGAAACATGAAGATATCGTAAATGACATCATAGTAGTCTATAGAAAGTGAGACATGTATGATAACCAAACTACAGCCACATAAATAAGCAAATATGTCTAGTCGTGACTCACGCCTCCAAGTCATCACTCCAAAATAACAATGGGTCTCACGCCCACAACATCAATCATGCGTGGAATACCTTCCTCACCGCTACCAATGATAGAAAAGCACCAAGGAATACATATGAACAGCAGTCCCAATTTGTCCAAATAAACAAAGATGCAGGTACGAAGGCATAGCGACTACTAACACCAGCGATTAACGAGGTCATAAATCGTATCATGATATCCGCCTGCATCGCCACATGATCAAAGCCGTCGCCGCTCGCAATATCAAATGCGCGCGTTTAGCCTCGAACTCCCGCAGACTCGCATAGGCCAATCTCATAGGCCCGCATGAGGTATAACCCCGCATCGAGGCGCTACTCCGCATCGCCCCGACTCGCACCGCACGGCCACATGATCGCATGACCATAAAGGCCGCACACTAACTCGAACTCTCGTAGCTCGCATAGGCCCCCGTGACCCGCATGAGGTATTCTCGAATCACGGTCCTGCATCACCGAGTCTACCCCGCATCGGAGGCGCCTTAACCCCTAAACACGGTGAGTGGTATAATACCAACATAACGCTTTATCGCTTAAACAACCTAAGCACAATCAAGCGGAAAACCCCTTTACACAAACATCACGTATCACTAACACACGAAGATCCTAATATGATTACTTATCAAATCAACACGAAGGTATTACAAGGCTATCACAAACCAACACAATCCAGCTTATACACACAAGGTACATTCTATTATATGATTAACAAGATCGAGTATCTATTCCCAAAGTACTTCATACATTATCTTTTAAAAGATACGTTACTTTCACAAAAGTCACACAATACCCGTAGTATATGAAAATAGAGTGATTATCTTTTGAAGTGAATCAAACACTTATCTTTGTAAAATCAAGTAACAACATTATTATCCAAACGTCCAAGTTTGCCTAATTTCAAATGTTCACGTTTCTTATTTTAGAAAGGTTTCGTAGTTCATAGTCTTATTCATTTAAGAATATAACTCTCTTTTAACTATC
Source organism: Przewalskia tangutica (assembly GCA_029844215.1). Classification (NCBI taxonomy): domain Eukaryota; kingdom Viridiplantae; phylum Streptophyta; class Magnoliopsida; order Solanales; family Solanaceae; genus Przewalskia; species Przewalskia tangutica. The sequence goes on along the minus strand of JAQGDG010000197.1, from coordinate 61,410 downwards.
TGAGAAACATAAGCCTTATATGTGAGTAGGATATTCTTGTTTATAACAATCTTATTACAGCAGCCATGATCTAGGAAATATCATTTTATCTCATCTTAGCTTCTATGCAGATGGAAGTTTCTACTGGTTTTAATAATACTTAATCTGTCAAAACATTTCCTTTTATTAACGCTGCAGTGGTTTGTCGATACACATTCTGATTTCCGAAATCAGTAAAACATTTTCAAGCCGTTATACCTAACTTCCCATAAAGCTAGTATAACTCTTAAGTTTTCAAAAAAACCAAGTATTACTTCTTCTTTCGAAATGATTCAAAAATCTTTTGGAATACTTCAAGTTCTTTTATTAACACATAACAAGCCAGTTATAGTTCAAATCAGTTATCTTTTAAAAACCACAAGTATTTTCTTACCAACATAAAGCTGTTATAACCAACTTCCCATAAAGCCGTTATAACACTTTATGTTTTAAACCAATCAAATACATTTAGCATATGTACGTCTACCGTACTACATAGTTCACACATATCATGCTAGAAGAGATAGGAAGAGGTTCACATACCGCGACGGCAGTATCGACTAATAGCAAACGCCCAAGTACTTCCAACCGTCGGCTACTCCCAAGCCAGTAGATCGCGCCACGCGTAGTACTTAACCTATAAGGCCACGCGCTTATTAATATTTAGATCCCTTCAGAACATTCTACGTAAAATTCGGCAAAGACCTCCCAACAACAGCGTAAATCTCCTCCTCTATCTGGGGCTGCCACCAAGCCAACCGCGGGGTTATACGCCTAAACCGACGCGTACAATGCTACCTCACGTAAAAGCTACACAAGTCTCAGAATACGCCCCTATGTAAATACAGTCAAGACTCTTCTTTCAAAAGGTTTCTTATTATTCAGCTTAAGTCAAAAGACATTGCCGATAACAACGCTGATTCTAAATATAGTATACTTCAACTATATAGTCTAACAATCATGTAATTTCCAATTACAATAGAGGACAAGATATTTACCTCGATAAGCCCATAATTATCCAAGTTTAAATGCCGATCCCGAGCAAGGTTTAGCTCCTACTCCGTGCCTCCGACCGCCTCCAACAACCCTTAGAAGTTCTAACCAACTTCTACTTATTACTCCAACTAACTATGGAGATATTCCTGTGGTTTCGGTTTTGTGGATCAAGGGAAGTATAATAGTATTTCGGGCTTTTCAGATAAGTATAACCTTAGAATACTACAAGGTATACTACTAAGGTAATTTGGGCATTATAACAATACTTTGAGAGTATTTCCACCAAGAGTGGGTATTATACGAAAACAACTAGCAGTGGTACCCCACGACTCAGCACCCTGTGTGGAGGGCTCTCGCCAAGGGGAGTGAGGCTCTTGGCCGAACTCTACACCTAAGGGGAGGAGGAGGAATTTAACACTTGGAAATATTTAGGAACGGATGAACAAGTCTTCCGAGGGGTATTTATAGCAAACCCAAGGCCAACCAACGGCCAAGATCAAGCCATGTGCAAGGCAAGTGTAAGGCCTAGATCAAGCCAAGTGCACCCTAACCCTACTCCACCAAACATGGCACAAAACAAGCCATAAACAAGGCCCAAAATAAAGGACCAATCGCCAAGGCCAACCACCCGACCGCCTCTAAATCGTCCAACGAGGTGACAAGTGTCACCCTCCCGTGGCCCAAAATATTTCGCCTCTGGAAAAATCCGCAAAAATATAAATGACATAGCCGGAATTTTCCCTACGAAAGTCGTGAAACGTTTACATAAAAACGACTTAATCGTGTTGTGCACAAAGTGAAAATCGCCAAGCCTACTTAAGCTTCAAAATTTTCACGCACGCCCCACGCATACACCGGAAATACGGTATAACAATTACAACCTCAAAAGTCCTCAAGATCTCTTTGTGCATATCCGAATTAGTGGAGAATAGCAAGTAAGCATGCCATTGGATTTTTGATTTTATATGCATGATTTAGTATATAGAATTCCATTAAAGCAGGATAATATGAGTTTATAAATATCTAGCTTAATGTCTGAAATGTCATGTTATATGTTCTGCATATTATTTTGCTAACCTTCATGTTTTTCTAGTTAACACTAATGCAAAGAAAAGTAATCAATGGCAATGAGTCTTTTATTTTTCGCTTCTTCGAGTCTTTATTTTATTTCTTTCTATCTTTGCTCGAGGCGAGCAAAGGTTAAGTTTGGTATTTGATCTGTATTTTATATACACCTTTGAGTCGCTTTAGTTAGTCTTTTGTCCAGTTTTTCACATATAAGTGTTGTATTAGGACAGTTTTCCTTTCTATTGAGTCAAAGTGGTTAAAATGGCCAAATAGCGGAAAAGGAGCTAAAAGAGGGCAAAAGAGAGACGCCAGAGTCGAAACAGAGAAAGTGGCGAACGAGGTGAAATCTGCACGCAAGCGGCCTCGCAGCTGTGCCGCGGCGCCACTATTCGAGAGGTCAGAAGACTCAATGGCGCTCGCACAAAGAATGCAGGGCGCGGCGCTAAACATCCGGAGAGCTACGAAGATGCAGGCCGCGGCGCCTCAGTGCAGAGATATCGTGGCCGGTGCCAAAACACCCGACGGATTGCAGAACTTCCGCGCCGCGCGCTGCTGCAGGAACGCGCCGACGCTGAAAAAATTAGGTCTTTGACGAAATTCGGTCAGCTCAAGGAAAAGAAGGAGGCGGCCAGCATTATAAAAGGAGAACCCTAGGCGCTTTTGAGGTTCCCTTCGCACAACATAAGGCTTCTTGTTTAGAGATTGAGACCATAGTCTAGTAATTTCTTTTCCTTTTCTTTTCTTTATTTGCCAGCATGATGAACTTTGAATTAGTTCTTGTCATATTTATGGCTAGAACTAATTCTCTTATGTGGCTTTCCATTGTTGAATTGCTAGAAACTTATGTTATAAATTAATGCACGCTTATGGTTATTTTTCTTATTGTGAGATCTATCCAATAATCGAGTTGAATTCTTGTAATTAATTGACAACTAATTATCACTATATGATTTCTAATCGATTCGAAAGGGTGGATTGTGAATATGCTGTAAGTTGGGTAGACATTCTTGGATTGGGAATGAAAATACCTCAATTATTTATGAAGCGTTGCAGAGGCTTAACAACCCTAATTTTGCGCATCAGGCGCGTTGGCCAACTAGGTTTTTGTTCTTAATCCTCCTATAAAGTTATCCTTATCACCGAAGGTAGGTAAGGTGCGACATCGGCTTGAGTGTTTATATAACCTAACGGAGTATAAAACGATTTCAGAACCCGCTTTCTCCAAAAGAAGAATACCATAAGTTAATGCATTAGTAAGTAGCATAAGCGGATAGTAAGGATACATGGACGCCTCTATTCTCATCACCATCAAGTAAATCTTTATATTTAAATAGCTTGCATAATTCTTAGTTATAAACAACAAATCAATTATCAATTCACCAAATAGATACTTAAAAATAGATAGTTGGTAATTGAACCCTAATCCTCGCGATCTATATTCTGGCCTTATCAAGACTATACTACTTGTCACGATAACGCACTTGCGCTTAAAGTGCATCTTATCACGCATCGCTGACACATGTCACCCCATATGTCTTGGAAGACTTTGACTCTCTCTATATATTTTGAGGACAAGTGGCTGTGGCCTACTCCACTGCTATATCTATCCAAGTCTTGCAAGACTTGGATTCACTTTACACTTAGCTAAATATTGCTTCTCATCTTTCTCTCCTTTGAGCTCAAGAACACCAAGAATACCTAGTGTGATTAAAATATTTTATCTCCAAGATTAAGGTCCCTAACCAAGTGTTAAACCAAATTAACTCCAAGAACCTCCTAGTTTTTGTTGGTCGAAAATGGTGATGAAACCCTAGGGTTTCGTTGACTTTTGGAAGCTAAACGTGAAGAGAAGTTGCTCCTAAGGTTGTAGGGATACATATATGTGATTGATCTTGAAGTGGAGCTAAACGAAATCGGACCAATAAATACCGGAATGGTTTGGGACGTTTTTGGGCACAAAATGAGGTAAAAGTCCTTCTTCTTTTAAAGTAATTGGATATTACATATTGCTATAATGTATGGATGAGCTTGTGCTAAAACGAATGAAGAATAAAAAGTGTTTGAACCATTTTGGGGCTAAACCGAATGGACAGGTTTGGTGATTATCGGGTTTCGTTGGTTATTGTCATTATTAACGCCACCTATTGCATGTTATAATGGAGTAATATTGTTGTTAATTAGTTGTTATAACTTATATGGAAGTTTTGGAATTTGAATTAGATTAAAAGGATTAAGGAAAGCGTAGTTGGATTGTAGTTGCCGAGAGATTTGCCTAAATCTGGGTATCGTTATGCAGTTTTGATGGACTGTTTTGTGGTATAATACTTCTGGAAAATCAGCCACCAACATGTATGTTTAATGTGGATAAATGGTTAATGAAAGTCCTAAAGAGTAAGCGGTGTTAAAGGCTTCACATTGTACCCTTTAATGTTGTTTATTTATGGACTATTATCGCGGATCGCTTTAATGTGATTGGGCAGAATTTTACACGCCAAGTTAGGCGGTAATCCCCTTTGGTTAATTGTTGGTTATGCCCTTAAATATGGCTTGTTGGTTGATGAATTCGTCTTGAAAAAGTGGAAAAGTATGTAGAACAAAGGCGTCGCCAATTTTCCGTAGAATTAGAGGGCCATTATTTGGTATAAGTCTTACACTAGTAAGCTTGAAGTTGATAGAAGTGTTATTATCATTTTAGGTTGAAGTACTTCAGATAGCATATTCTACTCGCTCGAGGAATACCGATAAAGTTGAAGTACATCGAGTGTATTGCTACTTGTCGTGTTGGTTAGTCGTCACGAGGTATGTGAACTATCCTTCCTACTTTTGATATGATTATTTAGAAAGCCCATGTGACTTGATTTTAAGTAGTCTATGTGACTTGATTTATTTGAAGTAAATGAATTAATTTAAAGTTATGAGACTTGATTTCTTTAAAAGATTACGAGACTTTATTTTTCAAGTTATGTGACTTGATTTCTAAAATTAAGAGATTTGATTTAAAGTTATGAGACTTGATTTCTTTAAAAGATTATGAGACTTTATTTTTCAAGTTATGGGACTTGATTTCAGAGTTAAGAGATTTGATTTATTTTGAAAGTTATAATACTTGATTTGAAAAGTACACGCTTACTTGATTTTAAAGAAGAGAAGTAACTTGATTTAAAGCGTATAAGTTACTTGATTGATTTAAAGAGAATAAATGACGAATGTTGAAAAGAAGTTCTCGGTGTTATGGTATAAGTTACTTAAGTTTAAAAGTGTAAGTAACTTGATTTTGATAGCAAAAGTATTCTTGGGGTTCAACTCCCTAAAATTTCATGAAATGATTCTTTTTATAAAGAATAGATGTATGTAGTACTTTTGGGTTTAATCCCCTAACATTTCATGATTTGAGTCTTCTTGTAAAGAAGTGAATGTATGTAGTATTTTGTGTTCAACTCCCTTACATGATGTGATAATGCCTTGGTTGTATTAAAAGGAAAGATGCGCGGTGCTTTAGTTTTCTATAATGAAAGATGTTATAACGACTTTATGGAAAGTTGGTTATAACAATTTGTGGAAAGTCAAGAGATAGTATAAAAGGTTATAAGGAAATCATGTGAGAATGTCCATGATTAAGTCCTTAATATAGTACATAAAATGAAAGTGTCTTGAGTTTTAAAGTGATAGTTCATTATGTGTACGGTACATGACTTGTTTGGTACCTAGGTTTATCTAAAACGGCGTTCATTATATGTGTTTGGTACATGATGTTTTGGTACCTTGGCATAGCTAAATGAAAGATTTTATATGTGTTTGGTACATGATGTTTTGTACTCGCATAGTTAAATGGAAGATTTTATATGTGTTTGGTACATGATGTTTCGTACTCGCATAGTTAAATGAAAGATTTTATATGTGTTTGGTACATGATGTTTTGGTACCTTGGCATAGCTAAATGAAAGATTTTATACGTGTTTGGTACATGATGTTTCGTACTCGCATAGCTAAATGGAAGATTTTATACGTGTTTGGTACATGATGTTTCGTACCTTGGCATAATCGAAATGAAAATTTGTATACGTGATCGGGTACATGACGCTGTACCTTGGTTTTTTTTAAAAGGGAAAGTTCGCGCCCTAAATTAATCATAAGCTTCCCATTTTAAAATGTAAAAGTTTACTCTTATTACTCTCATTGTTAAAAAGGCACTGGTAATCGTAGTTGATTATTATACTTATTATACGCCGATAGTGATGCTGGTATTTCACGCACGCTTATCGATGATGGTTGTACATTATACTTGTTACACGCCGATGATGTTGTATTCCACGAGCACGCTTATATTATACGCCGAGGCGGTGTCCCGATTTTGACATGACTTTCATATTTGAAAGTGGTACTGTTACAAAGAGTACTGATACAAGGTACGCTTGGCTCGATTTTATATGACACGGTAGGATCTCGGTATTTGATTTTCATACTTGACCTCGCTATCCCTTTGTACAGTTATGATCTTATTTGTTGTACTTTACTTCCGTCCATACATAGTACTGTTATCGAATTCTTCGGTGCCGCGCTCATGTCCGCAGTTCAGGTACTCGATGATCCGCAAGCTTAGGATCCTTGTTCAAGATTTGGGATAGCTCCAATCGAGCTTGTCATTATGGCTAGGTATATTCGTGGGTACACCGGGCCTTGTTCCGTCATAATATTTGTCCAAATTCTGAGGTTTGTATTCATACGTGGGCCGGACTGGTGAGTCAGATTGTATTTACATTGTTGAACAAAGGTAGACTTTTCGGTGATTTATATTATGGCAAATTGACTACTTGCCTTTGTTTAAAGAAAAATGATGAGTGTTATTTATCTTCCGCGAAGTTACTTGTGTCAGATAGAAGAACGGTGCCTGTAGGCACCGCCATGCTCGGTTCGGCGTGACACCAACAACCCGTGCGAGTACCGTCAAGGGCGGTCACGGCGCTAGAACTATGGCGCCGCCGCACGTAGGGATATTATCGGGCTCCGCACCGAGCTTATTCTCGCGCCCCGCTGTTGCCGCTGGCCGATTCTCGCTCGCGACTTTCCATGACCACGACTCCTCTCGCCGCGCCATTTCCACACTTACCACAACGTCCCTACTGCGCTTGAGAATTTTCTCGCGCATCGATCGTGAGGGCGCTGCTTTCGCCTAACGCCTTCGGACAGGTTTCATCCCGCTTAGCACGCCGAGTCTCTTCGAGCAACAATCGCGAGCGAGCTTTGTTAAACCGAGAAGCGATCTACCGCTGAATTATGGCGCTAACATATCATAGTCTCCTTTGGAAGACCGCAATCAATCGCAACACCATCTTAGTGTCCGAGATGCGCGTGTCGACGCTGGAGAGTCGATCCGCCAAGAGTTTCAACCGCTCGCAGATTTCGTCATGTTGGAGAAATTTTCGGCGTGTATTGTTAAATCGTTTCCTCCAAATACACCGCGACGAGTGCTTTGTTATCTTGAAAGATTTCTCCAAGCGGTTCCATAAATCAAGTGGTCAGGTGCGATTTCATGATAGTAATGCTAAGATCCCGAGAAATACTACCATAAATCCATTGTTTGACGACGACGCCTGTGACGACGCCAAGTAGACTCATCAACCTCCGGCGGCGGAATAGTGTCATCAATATGATCAAGCACGTTATAGAGACACGCATGATTACGAAAACGATTCAACCTGGAGGAATATCGATCGCTTTCTTGATCAAGAATGAGAATAGAGTTCTTGATGCTTGTAACGCTTAGTGCGGGATGAAAAGAGGACGACAACGCGTGGTGGATTTGTGAGGTGGAAGTGTCGAAGTATTGAAGAATCATGTGTATCCATTTAGAGAAGAGAGAAAAGAAGAAACACAAAACCAAGAAATTTGATGACGGTCGCGATAGTTGCATGGGAGGCCGACTACGGTAAGAGAGGAGATTTCTAGAGTTTTGTGTGGTAGGCTCTTGATACCATGTAAGATGATATTAATCTCTCTTGAGGAGTCTTGTCATTAATATCAATGTATATATAAAGTACAATATTCATCCCTTATACAATAGGAATCCTAAGCCTATACAAAAGAGGAATCCTAGTCTTACCATAATTATATTTACACAATATATGAAAATATTCTAATTATGCATATGAATACAATTATTTCTATAATATACATATTTACATAACCAATGCTTTACAACATGTCAAATTTGTAAGAAAATATTCACACTAATGGAATATATAACTTAAGTCCATAGATTTTTAATTAGTGCTTACGTACGTCATTACAATTGTTGTTTCTTATAGTACTCCTATAAGTACGGATAATTATAACTATATGGCTTTTGTGAAAAAATAACTACTCCGTATATCTATAATTCTGAGTCGAATGGAGTGTGTGTTTGCATCCACTACTAACTTACAATCTTATAGCTTCTAATTAACATGTATACAGTTAAATCGTTTATGTGAGAGGAAAAGCTCTATGGGTGAGGAGAAATATAGCATTACTGCCTAATACTTACGTTTCAAATATTTATATTAAAAAAAGAAGTCAAATTAATATAAGAAAAGAGGGATATGTTCAATTCTTATACTTGCAAACCAGACGTGTGATTTTCGACCACTACTTGCAACAAGTGGTAGCTTTCTTTTTGCTTTTTCATGGAAAGGAGAAATGTGAATTTAATTTTGTACTGTCGTATGCATCACGTAAACATGGTTAACTAAAGTAGAAAAGATCACATATAATTAAGTATTCATGTGTGAGGATAGGGACTCCATTGGAAAAAGATGTATGCCCAATTCTTTGGCTCCATTCACATGTAAGTGCTTCAAACTGTGGTTTCCTTCAATTCAATAGTGTTATAATATCTTCTATAGAAGATAGATATGCAGTCATTCGTGTTGGGATCGGCGAGACAGCATTAATGTTTATTTTGTGTTAAAATATATTGCTAGAGAGTACGTACCCTTCCCATAATATATCCACTCCCGAAGCAGTATTTTAAAAGGCGGACGCGTAACACGGACCATTTTATCTATACATCAAGGGTAAACCTCGAGGCACGGAGCCTAAGCCCTATGGATATTAAATTTTTAATATTTTATAAAATAATATAATTATAATAAATATTTTTAAATAGATAAGATTACATAAAAATTATATATATATATGCGCGCGCACTTGTTTGCTTGATCCTCACACAAAACTAATTAAAGCAAATCATTATATGTCAATTATAACTTGTAATTATATATGTAATATATCATAATTTTATAAGTATAAACAATACAATGAAATAAAAGCTATTATGAACTACAAATCAACTCTAACATATTAACATTCAAACAATGAAAAAATCACAATTTCTTAAAACAATATTACTATCATACTATTCGTTTTATCTCCCTAGAAGAAAATAATAAATAAACTTTATCAGTATTATAATTAAAACGTAACTCTTTCATGAATAAAAATAGAACTACTTTCAAATAGCAAAACAATAAAATATGATAATTTTAATACATAGGACAAAATACTACTGACAAGTGAAAATGTATAATTCGGCTATGTATTTTTAAAAGAAATACTAAATGATATTCACCCTCACGATATTCTCAAATAGTAAATATGCAATATTACGATTTGTTATTTGAGTTACACTCAATCTTATTATTTCTGTAGATGAAAAACTATTAAGTATTATTCATTTGTTAAAGAATTATGAGGGTCAATAATTTTAATTAAGTAATTTAACCTACAATTTGTGTAAGAACAGTTAGACGAGCCCCGAACGTTGGACGTTAGGCATGTTTAGGACGTACAGTCGCGACGCTTAAGGCGTAAGCCTCACAGAATCTAAGCCCCACACGTGAGTACCGGAGTGTTTTACCAATTCCCCGCCACAAAGCGAGTCTTAAAACTACCTTTTAAAACATTATCCGGAAGTGACACATCTTTTGACTTCAATTACTAAACAATGTTATCCTATTAATGAAAATAATGATTTCTCCCACAACGAGGCATTGGGCCACACATATATTACGTCAATTGGGCCACTTAAGGAAAATCCCTTATTCACTTTCTCTTTTATAAGAACTAACTTGCGCACATCTCAACTGGGATACATGCTATCTACCATCAACATATGAATAGGGTATCGGCCAACCAAGACATTGACAAATGGGAACTAAAACACCTACTCCCTTCGCCCCATTTTATATGAAAGGTCTTTTGACTTGGCATAAAATTAAAAATAAATGAAGACTTTTGAAACTTGTGGTCTAAAACAACCCACATAAATTTATGTGGCTAGAAATCATTTCAATAAGAATATAAAGATAAATTTAAAGTTAAATTATTATTAAATATATAAAGATATCATTTTTTTTTGACTGACTATAAATGAAAGAGTGTCATATAATTTGGGATGGAGAGAGTAATATTTTTTTATGAAATTTTTACATTATATATCCACCATCAAAATAATAGTCGTCAAACGTATAGTTTTTTTAATATTATGCCAAGTCAAATATAATTATTTTTTACCAATCGGCTATATATGTAACTTACCCTATTTTAGGAGAGAACCTAATACTTCACAGTTCTCAACATAGTTTATTGGCCACTTGGGCGCAAGATACATTTTACTCTATCGTAGTGACTTTTCAAATAATTAAATCCTCATCGTAAGGGGTGAGTGTAGACTTTCTCGTGATGGCAGCTGGGCCATTCTTTGATTAATATGAATCATACACCTCTCATCTTAATTCACTTTTAATTTGCACGTAGGAGACCTCTAGCTTACTTAGGTTTTGCTTCATAGAATAATTTACGTTCTACAACTTCGTTAGCAGTAATAAATTACAATTGAAATGGTACTATTTAAATGTTAAATCTTCCTTAAATATCTGCAGAATTACAGGAACGGACATTGTGATTTGTGAATTTTAAGGTTTAGATGTACCGTGTGTTGGGATTCGATGAAGTCCAAGATAATACAGATTCATTCCTTTTCGTAGTTCCACATATATATAAGTCAAACTAAGTGATTTTGTATGTAATTGATGTCAAAAAAGAAACAGAAAATAAATAAAGAAGTTCCTTGCCTTACAAAGCTTTCAGTAAAGTAATCCCTTGTTACCGCTCCGTGGGTGACATAGGAGTGATTGAAGCGATTGGGACAAGAGAGTTTGAAACCCAGTGAAAGACATTATTTGGCTAAGTCTATTCTTGACTAGCGTTGGAACTTAGCTTGAAGTTTGAAGAAGTGGAGTATGCTATTCTTTTTAAGTTGTGATTATGTTATAAATACATTGCAAATGTTCGCTATATTTTAAACAGCATTCGTAAATTGGTTAATGGTGTATTTAACCCATGGCCTAATGACAACAAGAAATCATAGAAATGGAATGGGTTAATTAGTTTATATCCTTCTATTTAAAGCTAAACCATTTTTGTTAAATGTTGTATAAAAATTATTGTGGTCTGAATTTAAACTCTTCATATATATAGTCTGAAGTTCTAACAGGCATAGCCACATTGTGCTGGAGTTCACATACATAGAGTTTCGAACTTTCAAAAAACTATGCGGAAGTGCTATTCGTATAAGTTTAAAATTCTAGCACAGTGTGCTTGAGTTTTCCGTGTTTTAACTAAAGCTTTTCTCAAAAAAATATTTTTGCATTAAAATTACTATCTTTCAATTACAATACAGTCGTGGTCTATTTTTTCAATTATAGGGCCAAAAATGGCCAGCCCACACAACTTTTTCAAATATTGTACTAGTTCATTAGTTTTGGGCTTATGAGTGTTGTCTTTCTTTTCTTTCTCCTCTTCGCCATGGCCGTGTTGGGCCTGATATGAATCATTGAATTAGTCCATGTATAGAGAGATCCTTGCGGTAGAGAAACATGTTAGCATTAGAAGCAGATCGGACCTTATCAAAGCCCATTGCCTCATCATCGTTTCCCCCATTAGATGTCATTGGGAAGTCTAAGACATCCATGCGACCTTATTTCTTAGTATTTTTCATTTTGTTTGCTACATTAGCATTTGGTAGTCAGATATTGATTCTCTTGAATGGTTCAAAATTCAGTTCTTATTTTATCATCATTAAAATTTGAATATTATGAAAAAAAATCTTGATTTTAGGAAGTGTCATTTTAATTAGTGCACAAGAAATGTATAGGATATTTTGCACAAATACATGTATGTTAATTCCATTAAAGCAGTACTATAAACTTCCTATTGCGGACATGGGCGTACCGATGAGAATTTGACTCCACGAAAAAATGAATAAAAGGTTGTTGAATTAGTCTATTTTTTGTATGTACCAATTGAAATATTTAAAGAAATTGAGAATCAGAACGTTCATTCAATTAAAGAAAACGTATATGAAAGAACTATAAAACGGAACTCTTTTTATGGTTTTTATGTGTATGCAAACCCACACAATTCAATAACAAATCGAAACAATAGATTCATCTCAAATGGCAATCCATTTCGAAATCAAGAATTCTTTTTAGTTCAATATTTGTTGGAATTGACACTTTAGATCCATATAGACCGTGTCATGTACATTTAAAATTCTTTCTTTTGTAATCTTTAATGACCAACAATTAGATTTCTTAATTAAATAATGAGAACTCGCCAATTCATCTTTTCTCAATCATTTTTTTTATCATCGTAATATCTTTTCCTTAATTATTCTATTCCTTATTATGGGTAATCATTAATTTGTTTTTTGAAATATTAGATATTTTGATAGCAAAGGAGTTCTTTCGTCTCAAATTTGAATTATATTCATTACTTAAAGTGGTTCTTTCGATCATTCATCGAAAAGAGACACTTGATTTCTAATTTGACGAATTGAGATATCAGAAAATAATATTTTGAATTTCTTCCGTTGAAGAAGTGAAATTTACTGACCAATTCTCAACAAGTGGTATCAGAGTTTAGTTAAGTTCTGTAGTAAATTTTTATCTTTGGTAATTGGAGGACACCTTTAAATTTATCGGCACCATGATAAAACTCACTGCGATGAACTATACGTTGTGGAGACCAAAGATGGAACACTTGCTCGTGTGGAAGTATTTGTTCGAGTTGATCGATGCCAAAAGGAGTTTTCTCATTCAACAAAGATAACAAAGAAGCCAAGGAATGGCTGAAGGTGGACTGAAAAGCTCTTGCCACGATTCGACAATGAGTGAACGACACCGTTTTTAGCAACATAACCAAAGAGACCGACGCCTACAAACTTTGGACTAAGCTGGAAAATCTCTAAGGAAAATCCCTAACGGTAACTTCATCATTTTATCATTATATGTAGATGATATGTTGATTGTTGGACAAGATGCCAAGCTCATCGTGAATCAAGAAAGGGTTGATTAAGTTCTTTGACATGAAGGACTTAGGTGCAGCCCAACAGATTCTCGGCATGCAAATTTCTCGTGACAGAAAAATGAAGAAGCTATGGTTGTCTCAAGAAAAGTACATTAAAAATGTGCTAACGCGTTTCAATATGAAGAATGTGAAATAGTCAGTACTCATCTGGAGAATTTAAGCTGAGTAAAAAGATGTGCCCAACAACAAAAAAGGATAAGATAGTCATGGAGGCTATTCCATACTCCTCAGCAGTCTGGAGTTTTGTTATACCCCGTGGTTCGTCCGACCGCTGGTCGTGGTCTCAGCGCTACGGGAAGATCCGGCGGTCGCTGGTTTCAGCTGTGGCCGGAAGGTGGCGCGGAAAGTCCTGGGCGCGGCAGAGTTTCAGCGGCCGCATCGCAGGCCATGCGGCCGAGGCGGGATCCGCGAGAGTTAGTGGAAATTTCTGCACTGTTTTGTTTTAAAAGAGGTCATGGGTGACAAGTGTCCCCCATCTGAAATGTCAGATGTTTATATTGACCAAGTCTTGAAGACTTGGTCATCTTTCATCTTTCATCTCTCTCTAAGCTAAAAGCTCTCCTTCTCTCTAGAAAATCAAGAGAAACTTCAAGCAAGGAAAATCAAAAAGGGTGTTAAGAAGGAAAGTTATTTGCAAGCTTGTGGAGGTTATTGTGGTGGTATTCTTGAAAAGGAGGCTAGCAAAAATTGTTGGAATAGTTTTGGCTAAAGCTCTAAGGTAATGATTCTTCCTTTATAATTAGTTTTTAGTGTTGCATGTTAAGAAGAAAGAACTTGTGGTAGTAAATAATGCTCTTAGAGTCATTGCATGCAAGAAATGTGGTTTGGGTATGAAGGATTTGGCTAAGGAGGTTATGTGAGCATGTTGTAGCCTAAAAATTACCTTAAACTTGTTAAGATTAATTGTTATAACTTTTGGGGCAGAATTTTACACACCCAAGTTTAGGTGTGTAATCTCCTTTGTGTTGGTTTGGATGTTGGGCCTTAAATGTGGCGTTTGAGTGTTAAAAATCGGCCTTTGAAAAGGTGGCAAAGTGAGTAGAAACGAAGGAAATGCTGCCCAATTTTTCATAGGAATTAGTAACCTTGAACTTGGAAATATTCTACTTTGAAACTAGAAGTTAATAAGCGTGTTATGGTCATTATAGGTTGACGTATTACGTGCGATAGTTGGAATTAACAAGTGGATTGATAGAAGAGGTATGTAGAGCTTTCCTATCTCTTGAGCATGAGTAGTTGTACCTATGTGATGCGGTATCGACAAGATTTGATAATCTTCACTTGTTTTGAAGTATATGATGCTTGTTTCGTTTTAAAGGTATAAGTCCCTTGGACATAGGGAAATGTGTTTGACTAACGTAAAATGTTAATATAACGGTTTTATGGGAAGTTGATTATATTAGTTTGGGAAAAAGGTAAATAAAGAAGGGTTTACTTTACATAAAATAAGCAAGGGGGAAATGAGTTGAATTTGTGGAAGGTAAATTGTTTTAAGGCATTAATGGCCTAGGGTTTTAAAGGAAATGAAGTCACTTGATTTAGAAGTTTGGGATACTTTCTAAATGAAAAATTGTGACTTGTTTTGAAAGTGGTTGTGACATGATACTATGGGTATTAGTATCTTGGAAGTTTTATATAAAAATGAGTCATTTCGAAAAAGGTTTACGGTATGTGATACTTGGGTTAAATTCCCGGATTTCTCTTAAAAAGACATGTAGTGCCTTAATGAGCTAAAATGAGAGGATTTATATTAATAATGTTCATAAAAAGTAAAAAGATTTCTTATCTTGTTTATGTTACGATAAGTCGGTAGCGCTTATGTTATGTATACTAGCCGGTTGTGCTGATTTATGTATTATTATTGTTATCACTGAGTATTCTGATAAGCCGGTAGCGCTTATGTTATGTATACTAGCCGGTTGTGCTGATTTATGTATTATCATTGTTATTACTGCGTATTCCATGGATTTGCTACCCATGATGCGAGTACGGCGCTGGTACTCACGCGGGCCACCGGTCCACGCGGGTGAAATAGTCTCACGCGGGTCCACAGATCCGTGCGGGTGAAATAGTCCCACGCGGGTGAAATAGTCCCACGCGAGCGGATGGCCTTACGCGGATCCACAGGATCCACGCGGTGAAACAAATCCAGGAGTAGGATTGCTTAATGATACTTCGGGCGAGAGATCTTGTTTTGATCATGAGCCTCCTATTTTTATGCAGTATTATACTTATACTTGTTACTCTCATTGTTAATAAGGCACAGTGCAACATAATTTGATTTTTTACCTATAACTTCAGTGTGTTTTGGACTTATGATATTACTACAGTATTTTTCAGTTTTACATACTTGGTACGTTGTGTCATCGACCCTTCCTTCTGAAGTCATCTGCCGCAGTAAGGGAAAGAAGGTGGTAGATCCTCATTCCTAGGATCTTTTACTCAGGTGTCAGGAGCTCCATTTCTTCGGAGGCTCGACTTTTGGTATGGTTCTCCCTGGTGTTGTTGATGTTTTGTACATTCAGGGGCATGACGGGGCCCTGTCCCGTCATAGTGTTACTCCTTCTTAGAGGCCTGTAGTCTTGTCATAACTTGGTTGTTTAAGGATGTAACTGTTCGGTTTTATGTACTTTTGGGGTAGCCATTTTGGGCTAGATTAATTATATCATTATGGTTGTTTATTGTGAGTTTATATTTCGCTGGTTTTCTCTGATGTTGTGTCACAAGGGTGCCCGGGTTAATGCACCGGTCACAGATTCGGGGTCGGGTCGTGACAAAAGTGGTATCAGAGCAGTTAATCCTCGAAAAGGGTCTACAGGCCGTATCTAGTAGAGTCTTGATTATCGGTGTGTTGTGCACCACATCTATAATCAGGAGGCTGCAGGATATTTAGGATTGGTTTCCATTCTTTCACTCTAAGATCGTGCAATAGAGTTGTGTTATAGGTTGCATTTCCTCTGACGTATTTTTTCCTGTATCAGTTATGCCTCACGCAGCAACCGCGCGGCGAAGGCGCAAAGCGATGAAGGAACTACTAGTAGGGCAGAGGGTTACGAGGCACAGCCCGATCCTTATCGGATGAGGTGTTTGGACGGCGAGTTCTACAACGCCGCCAACCCAGAGAAGCGGCGGCGGCAGCAGCTGCCACGACCGCGGTACACGAGCCTCGATCCAGCGGCAGGCGAGAGGATATGGGCTACAAGAGATGGCCCGATTCATCGTCGAGATCGTGGCGATACATGAGATAGCCGGAGACAGCGATTCGCTTTGTACCGTAGTTCAAACGTAGCCGCTAACGAGGCGAGGACTTTTGAGTCGGCACCACCGAGTTTTATGGGTGAGACACGAGGATGATCCTGGAGTTTATTCGACGATTCTGCGGATCATGAGGGTGATCGGGGCCGGAGACCTGATCGGTGGTATTAGGTTTGCATCGGTGCGGGGCGTCTGATTATTGGTATGATTCATGGAATCGCCCTGGGAGCATGCGCTTCCGGTATTTGGGACGAAGTTCTCGAGGCGCAGCCATTTCTTGCCTCCGCAGATGAGAGGTCTCGGGCCGATAGATTTTTGACACCGAGACGAGCGGGCGGTTCGGGAGTACAATGTGAGTTTGACTCATTAGCGGTATGTGCCCGCTGTAGCGAACATGGAGGGCGAGTGCCGCTATGTCACGAGACTCGATGATCACTTGGCGAGTTGCCGGAGTAGCTCTTCACCGGGCATGGGCATTGCAGCGTGCGAGCATATGCGCGGTGTGAACGCAGGGCGGATCGGCAGTATCGCGAGAAGAGGTCGACAGCAGGTCCTCTGGTAGTTTTAGGGTAGACAACCCAGGCGAACCAGATTTGCACCACGCCGGTCGGTCGCGCCTCCACCATCTTCGGGACGTCTGAGTATTCGGAGCGGGGCGGGGTTCCGTGGCTTGGGTTCCCAGAGGACGAGTTCCGGCCGAATAAGGCCACCTATACCTCGGTGTGGTCGATGTGGCGATTGCCATTATGGGGGTTGCCGTGTTACTCCAGGAGCTTATTATTCTTGCGGCGAGGCCATTTGAGAGAGATTGTCCGGCAGGCGGCGGGAATATGATGGCTCGGTAGCGGTCGATGGCTGGATCTTCGTCTTCGGTGGCAATGCGCCGAGGCGGGGTGTTCACGGCCGCGGCCGCGCAGGGTCGTGGCGGGGTTCGATTCAGCGGTCCTCGAGCGCATTTATGCTATATCCACCACGGGACTGCGAGGCGCCACGATGTCGCCACAGTACATTATTGGTTTCTTGCTGTGATGTATATGCTTTGATAGATCCGGGTTCTACCTTGTTCTATATATCTCCTCATATTTACGGTAGAATAGGGATAGAGCCCAGTCCATAGAATCTTTTGAGGTGGCTACGCCGTAGGTGCTTCGGTGATAGTGAGCGGATATATAAGGCTTGCCCGATGGTAGATAGTCGTCGGACTCTGGTGACTTGATAGAGTTGGATATGCAGATTTTGATGTGATTATGGGTATGGATTGGCTAGCGTCTTGCTATGCCAACGTGGGTAGAGAGAGGTTAGTTCGGTTCAGTTTCTGGTGAGCCGTGATCAGTGGAAAGGGAATCTTGCGTGGCGATGGGTAGGTTTATTTCTTACCTCGAGGCTAGGAAGATGGTGCGGAAAGGGTATATTTACCATTCGGTTCGGGTGTTTGATCATCGAGGTGAGATCGGACCTTGATCGGTTCCGTTGTTAGAGAGTTTTCGACGTATTCCGACGAAGCTTAGGTATCCTCCCGAGAGGAGATTGAGTTTTGCATCGATTTGGCGCGGACACTCGACCGATATCTATTCCGCCATACGAACGGCACCGCCGAGTTAAAGAGTTGAAGGACCAGTGAAGGATTTCTTGGAAAAAGGCTTTATCGCCTAGTGTTTCTCCCCGAGAGCGCCGATGTTGTTTGTAAAGAAGAAGGATGGGGCCGCGTATGTGTATTGATTACGTGCGGTGAAACAAGGTAACTATCAAGCAGATATCCTCCCGTGATTGATGATTTGTTTGACCATTGCAGTGCGAGATGCTTTTCCAAGATAGACTAAGTGCGGTTACCATCGTGCAGGTTAGAGGCGGATATCCCAAAGATCGCATTCGAACCGGTATGGGCACTATGAGTTCAGTGGTGATGTCTTTCGGATTGACCAACGCCCGGTATTCATGGATTTGATGAATAGGTGTTCGTGCCATTCTCGGATATGTTCGTTATAGTGTTCATCGATGATATCTTCGTGTATTCGCGCGCAGCGAGAGCATACGGATCATTTGAGGACGGTATTGGGAGTCCTCGAGACCGTGATTGATGCCAAGTTCTCGAAACGCGAGTTTTGGTGGCTGCGATGGCTTTCTTAGGACATGTTATCGGCCGATGGTATTGGGCCGATCTGACTAAGATCGGCGATAAGACTGCCTGCACCACCTACACGGCAGTGCGCAGCTTCTTGGGCCTTGCAGGTTATTATCGGAGGTTTGTGGAGAAGTTTGCATCCATGTCAGCGCCTTTGACTAGTCGACTCGTAAAGCGGTACATTTCGATGGGCGGATGCTTGTGAGGAGAGTTTCCAGTTACTAAAGGAGAAATTGACGACCGCCCCAGTTCTTACTCTTCCAGAAGGTTTAGAGGGATATGTAGTTTATTGCGACGTGTCAGGTGTCGGGCTTGGGTGCGTACTGATGCAGCACGGTAAAGTTATAGCTTATGCATCTCGACAGCTTAGGAAGCATGAGAAGAACTATCCCACACATGACTTGGAGTTGGCAGCAGTGATTCATGCCTTGAAAACGGAGACATTATTTATATGGAGTTCACGTGGATATTTACGCACCACAAGAGCCTCAAGATATCTTCACCGGTATGAGCCGAACTTGCGGCGAGGCGGTGGTTGGAGCTACGCGACTATGATGTTGATATTCTATACCATCCGCGGAAGGCCATGTGGTTGCAGATGCCCTTAGTCGCCGCTCGATGGGTAGTCCGTGCGATGTACCGCCAGAAAAAGGATATGGTCCGAGTTACATCGCCAGCGAGCCTCGGGGTTCGTTTGGTTGATTCCGATAGTGATGGAGTTCGGGTTCGAGAGGTTGCGAGTCTTCCATCGCCGAGGAAGTGAAGAGGCGACGATATGAGGATCCGATTATGGTACGATGTCGAGATGCGCTGTTCGAAGAGGAGTCCGTTTGAGTAGCGCTGATGGGGTGCTAAGATTTGGCGGTTGTGTGTTCCGATGTGGCGTAACTTCGCCAGATTCTGGGGGAGGCACACAGTGCTCGTTATTCTATTCATCCGAGGTCGACTAAGATGTATCATGACCTCCGATGCGTGTATTGGTGGGATGGCCTGAAGAGGGACGTTGCAGAGTTCGTGGCGCAATGCCCAAATTGTCAGCAGGTCAAAGTTGAGCACCAGAAGCCCGGTGGGCTATTGCAGACTATTGATATTCCGACTTGGAAGTGGGAGGCGATAAATATGAATTTTATTACAGGGCTACCTACCACTCGGAGGAAGCATGATTCCATTTGGGTGATTGTCGACAGGCTGACGAAATCAGCCCATTTTCTTCCGGTCAGGACGACGTTCACCGTGAGACTATGCGATTATATATTAGAGATTGTGAGACCGCACGAGTCCCTGGTGTCGATTATATCGATAGAGCCCGTTCTCGGCTAACTTCCGGAGGTCTTTCGAAGGATTAGGGACACAGGTGAGTCTCAAGATCGCATTTCACCTCGGGATCGACGGACAGTGAGCGCACTATCCGCACAACGAGGATATCGCGGGCTTGTGTTATTGTTTCGTGGTACCGGGAGGATCATTTACCTCTTGCGGAGTTTGCTTATAACAACAGCTACCATTCTAGCATTCGGACGGCGCCTTATGAGGCCTTATACGGAGAAAGTGCAGTCACCGATAGTGATTCGAGTAGGAGAAGTTCGATTAGTCGGGCGGACTTGGTTCAAGAGTGATGGATAAGGTGAAGCTTATCCAGAGCGGTTATCGCGCCAGTCGGCCAAGTCGATGCAGATCGCGGCGTCGACTGAGTTTGAGGTACATGATTGGGTTTTCTGAAGGTGTCACCCATGAAGGCGTGATGAAATTTGGGAAGAAGGAAAACTTAGCCCAAGGTACATTGGGCCTTACCAGATTGTCGGAGGGTAGGCAAGGTTGCCTATGAGTTGGATCTGCCGCCCTATCTAGAGGCGGTACATCCGATGTTTCACGTGTCTATCTTTGCGGAAATGTATTGGAGACCCATCTAGAGTACATCCGATTCACGAGGTTCGTAATGAGGAGTTATCGTATGAGAGAGTCCCAAAGCGATACTCGATCGTCAAAGTTAGCGACACGACAAAGGATGTGGCTTCCGTCAAGGTCTTATGGCGGAACGAGAACAGAGAGGAGATGACGTGGGAAGCGGAGGAGGACATGATGAAGAAATATTCTCACTTATTCCCTACACCTCCAGGTAACCTACTTTCCTGCTTGTTAGTTTTGATTTAGCAATTATGCTTAAGTATTGTTGTAGCCGTGGGGAGCGTCTTTATTTGCAAAAGAGTAGTTAAGAGCGTCTACGACGATTTGTGATTCGAGTAAGCCTAGAAGGAACATTCGGGACGAATGTTTCTAAGGGGGGGAGAATGTTATACCCCGTGGTTCGTCCGACCGCGGTCGAGTCTCAGTGGCCACGGCAGAGCGGCCGCGACGGAAGATCCGGTGGTCGCTGGTTTCAGTACGCACGGAAGCGAGGCCATGGCCGGAAAGTCCTAAGAAGGCGGCGAAGTTTCAGCGCTACCGATCGCAGGCGCCAGACGGACTCGATCTGCGAGTTAGTGGAAATTTCTGCACCGCTTTGTTTTAAAAGAGTCATGGGTGGGTGACAAGTGTCCCCCATCTGAAATGTCAGATGCCTTATATTGACCAAGTCTTGAAGACTTGGTCATCTTTCATCTTTCATCTCTCTCTCTCTCTATCTAAGCTAAAAAGCTCTCCTTCTCTCTAGAAAATCAAGAGAAACTCCAAGCTTAAGGAAAATCTGAAGGGTGTTAAGAAGGAAAATTATTTGCAAGCTCATGGAGGTTATTGTGGTGGTATTCTTGAAAAGCCGAGGCTAGCAAAAATTGTTGGAATAGTTTTGGCTAAAGCTCTAAGGTAATGATTCTTCCTTTATAATTAGTTTTTAGTGTTGCATGTTAAGAAGAAAGAACTTGTGGTAGTAAATAATGCTCTTGAGTCATTAAATGCAAGAAATGTGGTTTGGGTATGAAGGATTTGGCTAAGGAGGTTATGCGAGCATGTTGTAGCCTAAAATTACCTTAAACTTGTTAAGATTAATTGTTATAACTTTTGGGGCAGAATTTTACACACCCAAGTTTAGGTGTGTGATCCCCTTTGTGTTGGTTTGGATGTTGGGCCTTAAATGTGGCGTTTGTCCTGTAAATATAAGTTGTCTTCCTCCATATGTAAAAAGGGAATTGAGTGTTAAAAATCGGCTTTTGAAAAGGTGGCAAAGTGAGTAGAAAGCGAAGGAAATCTCAATTTTCATAGGAATTAGTAATCTTGAACTTGGAAATATTCTACTTTGAAACTAGAAGTTAATAAACGATTACGGTCATTATAGGTTGACGTATTACGATGCGATAGTTGGAATTAACAAGTGGATCGACCAGAAGAGGTATGTAGAGCTTTCCATCTCTTGGCATGAGTAGTTGTACCTATGTAGTACGGTATACGTACAAGATTTGATAATCTTCACTTGTTTTGAAGTATATGATGCTTGTTTCGTTTTAAAGGTATAAGTCCCTTGGACATAGGGAAATGTGTTTGACTAACGTAAAATGTT
Source organism: Przewalskia tangutica (assembly GCA_029844215.1). Taxonomy (NCBI): domain Eukaryota; kingdom Viridiplantae; phylum Streptophyta; class Magnoliopsida; order Solanales; family Solanaceae; genus Przewalskia; species Przewalskia tangutica. Next base: position 39,055 of record JAQGDG010000197.1, on the reverse strand, counting down.
AATATAACGGCTTTATGGGAAGTTGGTTATATTAGTTTGGGAAAAAGGTAAATAAAGAAGGGTTTACTTTACATAAAATAAGCAAGGGAAAAATGAGTTGAATTTGTGGAAGGTAAATTGTTTTAAGGCATTAATGGCCTAGGGTTTTAAAGGAAATGAAGTCACTTGATTTAGAAGCTTGGGATACTTTCTAAATGAAAAATTGTGACTTGTTTTGAAAGTGGTTGTGACATGATACTATGGGTATTAGTATCTTGGAAGTTTTATATAAAAAGGAGTCATTTCGAAAAAGGTTTACGGTATGTGATACTTAGGTTAAATTTCCGGATTTCTCTTAAAAAGACATGTAGTGTCTTAATGAGCTAAAATGAGAGGATTTATATTAATAATGTTCATAAAAAGTAAGAAGATTTCTTATCTTGTTTATGTTATGATAAGCCGGTAGCGCTTATGTTATGTATACTAGCCGGTTGTGCTGATTTATGTATTATTATTGTTATCACTGAGTATTCGATGGCGTGCAGCATATGTTATGTATACTAGCCGGTTGTGCTGATTTATGTATTATCATTGTTATTACTGCGTATTCCATGGATTTGCTACCCATGATGCGAATACGGCGCTTGTACTCATGCGGGCCCACTGGGTCCATGCGGGTGAAATAGTCTCATGCGGGTGAAATAGTCCCATGCGGGTCCACAGGATCCATGCGGGTGAAATAGTCCCATGCGAGGCGGATGGCCTTATGCGGATCCACAGGATCCATGCGGGTGAAATACCCCGTGAGTAGGATCGCTTAATGATACTACGGGCGAGAGATCCTGTTTTGATCATGAGCCTCCTATTTTTATGCAGTATTATTCTTATACTTGTTACTCTCATTGTTAGTAAGGCACAGTGCAACATAATTTGATTTTTTACCTATAACTTCAGTGTATTTTGGACTTATGATATTACTACGATTATTTTCGATTTTACATACTGCACGTTGTGTCGACCCCTTCATAACGCCGCATGGTAAGTGGAAAGCGTGGTAGATCCTCATTCCTAGGATCTTTTACTCAGTGTCGTGAGCTCTATTTCTTGGAGGCTCGACTTTTGGTATGGTTCTCCCGCGTTGTTGATGTTTTGTACATTCAGGGCATGACGGCCCCTGTCCGTCATAGTGTTACTCTTCTGTAGAGGCACGTAGTCTTGTCATAACTTGGTTGTTTAAGGATGTAGCTTTCGGTTTATGTACTTTTGGGGTAGCCATTTTGGGCTAGATTAATTATATCATTATGGTTGTTTATTGTGAGTTTATATTCCGCTGGTTTTCTCTGATGTTGTGTCGCGGTGCGGGTTAAGGCACCTGGTCCGCATCCGGTCGGGTCGTGACAAGTTTGATGTGTGTGATGGTATGTACTCGGCCAGACATCGCGCACGTTGTCGTAGTGGTTAGCAGGTTTCCTCCATGGAAAGGACCACTGGGAAGCCATGAAGTGGATCTTCAGATACTTGCAAGGAAGCTCCAAACTTGTCTTATGCTTCAAGAGATCAGAACTGATTCTGAAAAGTTATGTGGATGAAAATGGAGTCCAAACTGCAGAAGTATATGAAGGAACCTCCAAACTTGCAAGGATACCTATTTTCTTTTGCGGAGGGAGTTGTTTCTTGGCAGTCCAAACTGCAGAAATGTGTTTCTTTCTCTATGACAGAAGCAGAGTATATCACAACTATGGAAGCAGGGAAGGGGATGCTCTAGATGAAGAATTCATTCAGGAACTCGGTTTGAAGCAGGATCAATCGGTGGTATTTTATGATAGTCAAAGTGCTATTGACTTGAACAAGAATTTCACTTATCATTCTCGAATGAAATATATCAACGTGTACGCAATGTGATAGAAGACAAATTGATGGAGTTAAAAAAGATTCATACGGATAAGAATGTGACTAATATGATGACCAAAGTGGTTCCCAAAGAGAAGCTTGAGCTTTGTGTGAAACTCGATGGGATGAGCTCTACTCTATCTGAAGAAATGGAGGTACCTCCTTCAAGTGAATGAGACTAGAGGGGAGATTTGTGGGGTCCAACCCCATTAATTAAGAAAGTTATTTTTCTTTCTTTTGAGATTTTCAAAGGTCTGTAGATTTGGCCAACCGGCCAAAATGTTAAAATTGTTGTCACTTGCTTATGTCATCAATGACATTAGCATGGTAGTCTTTCCCTATAAGAAGAGGTATTCCGCTCATTTGTTTGACACACCAAAAACACATATAGAGAAAGAAGCAACTCAATAGCTGTGGAGAGCATTTCACATATTGTATATAATAAAATAGAGAGTGGGAACAATATTGTAGTGAGATGGAAAATCAAAAGAGAGTTATTTTTTTATTGTGTAGTGGTCTTAGGAGTATTGTACTCGGGATCACTAGTGTAAAATTCCTCATTATAGTGGATTACTTTGCTCCTCTCTGGCCCGTGGTTTTTTCCCTTACTCAGAAGGATTTCCACGTAAAATCTTGGTGGCATCATTGCTTTTTTCATCCTTATTGATTAACCGTATATTAGTGTTCGCTTTTATTACTCATATACGCCGTAAATATTATTCCATAGTGCAAATATTATTTTTAGATGAGTGTGATAATTAAAGTGTTTAATATTTATTTTTGCTAATCATTTACATATAAGTAAAATTTATTGACCAATTATCAACACTTGGTCGGTAGATTTAGGTGTAGAATGAGAATAAGAGGAATTAATCTCAATATTCCAATATATGTTGCTTGGGGTGGCCTATAAGACATGCACCAAATCTAAACTATAATAACAATTTGGAAATAAATTTTTGATAAGTACAAAATCAGGAACTTATACAGATCCAATTAGTTACACTCGTTTCGTTACATAAACATAAAATTGTCTACCTCACAAATGTGAAATAAATCACATAACCCAACTTCTGGACGTTCTCACAAATCCATTCAGTTAGGGTGTTTCTGTTCCGAAGAAAAAAAAAATTGCCCAAAATATTTTTCTAAAAAATAAGTGATTTTCTTACCCTTTTTTTATAGTTTGGTGAGTAAGCAAAAGGTATTATCCCAAGAGTATTCATATATTTCTTCTGTCCTAATTTATATTACACATTTTTCTTTGAGTCAACTCCAAAAAGAATGACACGTTTTCTTATTTGATAACAATTTAACTTTAAAATTTAGCTTAACGAGATAATTTATAACCACACAAATATTTTTGACTTGTTTTAGACCATATAATTCAAAAATCTTCCTTTATTTCTTAAATTTCATGCTCAGTCAAACTACATCATTGGGACGGAAGGGTACAATTCAGGCCAACACTATACATGCGGGGCGGGTGTTAGGTGGCGGGAAATTAACAATCAACAACGTGAAACTCTAATCTCCCATAATATTTAACAATCAATATACATGCGGGGCGGGTGTTAGGTGGTGTTAGATGGCGGGTGTTGTGTGCACCTCGCCCGTTTCATCGAATATTTGTTAAACTCTAATCTCCCATAATATTTACTCACTTCATTAACAACTAAATTACACCCTTTATTGTGCATTTTGCATGTTACTGTGCGCATTAAGTTGTGAGAGTGCAGTGTCACGTGTTTAGCATGAGAGCCGACTTGTCCTAGACCTACATCTCTCTGCAGTTAATTCTCTCACCTTTGGACAGAGAACAAAATGTCTTGGAGCCATAGTATAGTTATATGCCTATGACCTATGAATCACGAATTTGGGCCGTGGAATCATTGACTTATGATTGTGTCACGACACACTGCCACACGGACGAAGCTAGAATATTAGTTACAAATTCAGTAACACCCAGTAGCTTCGGTCAAAATCTTATAGTTGTGTTAATAAATTCACTTAATATGTATAATTAATTTATCCATAATCTAGAAGTTGTCTTTTTTAGATTTCAGAATCCATAAACTCAAAATTCTGAATTCGTCTTTGGCTGCCAACACCACGCCAAGGGGTGTAGCCCTCCCTGGACCCTGCATAAACGTGGATGCGCTTTCGTGATACTTTTTCTTTGGGAGGGAGAAAGGAAACTATTAAATCTAAGCTTAGCAGAAGAAGCACAATGGATCATGAAACCTTAAGGTGAAATATAGATAAGATGATTCATTGGAACCAAAGTCACATAATTTTTTGAAAGAATGGTGGAAGGACCAGAAAGTAACAGGATAAAGTATATGGTAAAACCAACATAGACTAATCATTAGATCTAGATATCAAGAACCGGTTTTTAATAATGGTTAAACTAAACACATGGTCGTGTTCAGCACCCCAACTCACCTTCTATCATTTGGATGGGTTAGTTAATCGATTACAAGATATCCAACTAGTTCATGTTCCCTTTTGTCATTTTTCACCAATCACAGCAAGCAAGGAATAAAGACCAACTCATTATTTCTCCACATCATTTTTTTTAATTCAAAATCTAAGTGACTAGAAGATTCACAGATTGCAACTGTTGTTCATTGTTTTTTTTTTTTGCTAATATTCAAAGTATCAATATTCTACATATGAATGACTAATATCATGGCCTATCAACAAAGACAAACATTACAATTTGGAAATTGGTGATAGGCATGATGGAACCTTATGCAGTAACTCCCAATCATTGCTCAAGTGAAAGATTATATGAAACAGAGGGAATCTAATAGGACTCTCTACATACAAAAAAGAATTGGAAATTTCACACCACACAATCCATCAAACTAATAAGCAAAGATACTTTTTCTACAGACTTACTCTCACAGCAAATCCCAATTGAATCGAGGTTGAGCAGAAGAAGCATGATTATTGTTATTGCTTGGCGCCGTCATTGGGTAATGATCCAGTAGTGACCCTGGCGCGGGATCAAATGTTTCCCACTGTGTAGTTATGACAACAGAACCCGAGGGTGAGTGCCTCGGTGACTGCTGATGTTTTTCTTGCACAGGAGAATGGGTGAACGAGTGCCTGCTGCCGTTCTGGTTTTGAACGGGCGATGATGCTTGCTCGTTTGAATACCTACGCTGGTGCTGGTGACGATGTTGTTGAGGAGACGGGGAGGATTCCTGTTTCGGAATGTGATTCCCGTTGCTAGACACTGAGTTTTTTATCTTCAACATATCTAGTGTTTCAACATATTTTTGCACCCTTTTCACCTGTGTAACAGAAACAAGTTTTAGTCCATTCCTAAAGCAATGAATCGAAAAGCTGTGCAGAATTTAAGCTAATTACCTGCATTTTTCTCTGCAATTTAACATCACCTTCAGCTACAATTCCATCCAATTTAAGTAGTTGATTCATCAACAACTCAATCACATTCACCAAATCCTTCTCTACAACTTTTGCACCTTTGGAAATTATTGTTTGGAACGCAGACACCTAAGCAATCCAAACATAAATATAAGCATACTATACCAACACAAATATCTTACACTAACAAAAAAATGAAATTAGCTACGTAACCTTTTCATAATCCATTGCTAATATTTAGCGACGGATTTTAATGTTTAGCTACAGAATTTGTTCGTCACTAATTCTTGTTTTTCTACAGTGTTAGCTATCTCAAAGCCTAAGCCAATAAAAAATGATTTTACTCATATACAATGACAGTACAAACAATTTAACATGTTACCACAGATAACCCGTCTTATTTTTCAGATTACTAATTTCACCTATTATGAAACATTACGTGCAGTAGGTGACCTGATAATTATATAGAAACTAAAATCATAAAATAAATTATCTCTATGCACATTACTAATTGTAACACAACGGGATCGAATCATCGAAAAAGGAATTGTTACCTGTCCAGAAAGCCTATCGATTTCAAAACTGATGTCCGATAAAGATTTAGCAGCTTTCTCCATTTTGGCACTCATTCTCATCTCAAGATACCGTTTCTCTTGGCTAAGTGGATCTTCAAGTAAAACAATTTTTGACTTATCCTTAACACCAGAAATATCAAGGAACGCATTGGTGTCCCTTTCTTTGTCTTTGTACAACAGCTTTTGATCTTGATGGTGCAGCCCCGTTGGACCCGTTAACATCTTCTTCAATTCCCCTTCAATTCCATCACGCCAATTCACAAATAATGCTAAAAAAATAATAAACCAAAATACTCCTATCCCAATTATACGGGACACATGAGCTGAATTTGGACATAGAAGCTTTGAGTTTTTTTTAAATAAAATTTACATATTCAGAAATCAGGTAAAGAAAAATACTATAAATTACAATAATTAACAAGTTAAATTTATATATTCGAGAACTAAGTAAAAAAAAATTATAAATTAACAATTTAAAAGACATATAAAAAACTTGATAAGTTTTCACTTACCGAAGGTTGCTTGAGGACTGATGTTAATTTCGTGATAAATTGAACCATACTTGACCCGGACCCGAATAGGTGGTGGAGGGGGATGGTTTTCCGAATCCGGGTTACGTTTCTGGACCAGCATTCCACCAGGTCGGACCTCCCACTCGTTTTCAGCGGCATCGGTGGTATTGGTCTTCATTTGCATCATTTGTTTTTGTGTAATTAAAGAAAAAGTGACAGAAAATATAAAGAAAAATGATTTGAGTATATGCTGACGTTTCAAAGCATTGACTTGAGTTCAGATAACCCAAAAATCCAAAAGCCAGTTAGAAACAGTTGTAATGTAGTGTTGTGTAGTTTAGCGCCACGCGTGAAGAGAGAGAAAATAATACACGCGTGAAGACTTTCCAGCTATCACATTTATTTACTTGAGTTAATCTACCGTCTTAAAATCAACTGACCGTGATATCACTTTTATTTACTGCTTTAAGGAAAGAAAGATGGAAGACCTGAAACAAAAAATAAATTCTAACCGGAAAATCGAGAAGATAAATTGGACTATAGTCTCTCTCCCACAGTAAATTATGTTGCACGTTTCAAAGTTTTGCTTTTGGGAGCAAATCGCGAAGTCTCGCCATGCGCAGCCTCACCCGACAAAATTGGTGGAGAAAGGTAAATCATGATATTGGCAATAGGTGGGAACCAGCGATGTCAGTCTTGCGAAGTCATCTCATGAAGAAATGAAGCTCTGAACTGCATTGTCGATCAATCTTTTCTTGGGAGGCAATCTAACTGCAGAGCCATTGAGCATTACACTGAACTGTTTGGTCAACTTCATTGAAGTATTTATACTTTCTATTTTCACTCTTTCAAACAGAAATTTATCACTTAGGTATTTCCTTCGTTATTTAATAGTAATACTACACCTAATTAAAGTACTACGTCAACGTACCACTGCCAACACCTACGTCACAATGGTTTCTGTAAACGTGTCATTTTATTGGACCATTAAAACCCGACCCGCATTTGACTGTGACTGTATCTTTAACCTTTCCTCTCTTGGAAGCCATGCCAATCTCCACCGACACTTTGGACCGCTGGATGAACGCAGCTTTGTTTTAAGTTCCACGAGACAGTTTTTGGATCGTGGATTTGATTCCACGTGGTCCTCAATTGGTGATCATTTTTCAATGTTATTACCGTGGTCCGATGGAAATTGTTTGTGTGAATATATAAAAGGTCGATGAAGAGGGGCGGTCGTTAGTCTCTTTTATTTTGAAAGAAATAATCATTTTGATTATTTTCACCTATGAAAAGTATATATACCAATTTATAATTTCTATAATAGAAAAATCATATTTTTATTCTATCCTTAAAATTTTATTCTACTTGTATAATAATTATACAATTATGATAAGTGTACAATTCTAATTTAATTATAACTAAACTACCAAAAGTAAGACAGTAAACTGTGATATACACGGTATGATTCATACCGTGTATACCACGGGAGTTAGCAACCCATTTGTCCATTCTTCCTGTGATATACATGGTGTATATCACGGGTATTTATCACATCTTCACGATCATGTGGGCGATTTGAAAGCTGTCACAAAATCTTCAAATATAATTGATGGAAGGCCTTTGGTAAATATGTCTGCAATTTGATACCTGAAAGGGATATGTAGGACACGTACTTGTCCACGAGCTACCTTTTCACGAACAAAATTGATATTCATCTCAATATGTTTAGTGCGTTGATGTTGAACCGAATTGTCAGAAAGGTATATAATTAACATTATCGCGATAAACGATGTAGCTTTATGAACTAGAAGGTGAAGCTCTAAAAGGAGATTACGGAGCCACATGACTCAGAAACCACATTGTCATCCCTCGATACTCGGTCTCTACACTAAAGCGTGATAAGGTAGTTTGTCGTTTGGCAGACCATGAGACCTAGTTATCACCAAGAAGCATCTGATAACGGGCGTGGCGTGCGGTGTCAGAACGACAGCCTCAATCAGCATATGTATAAGACAAGTGTAGAAACCGACGACAGATATAGATGTAAGCCATAATCAAAAGTGTCTTGGATGTAGCGGATAATGCGTTTGAGCGTATTCGTATCTGAATCGAGGATCGTCGTAAACAAACAAAACTGCTAATAGCATACGTAATATCAAGTCGTGTAAAAGTGAGATACTGAAGTGTCCCTGCAAGACTGTGATAGTGGGTGGGGTCTTCGTAAGGTACGTCGGGCGCAGCACCATGATTCGGTTTAGTGTCAACCGGCGTAGAAGTAGACTTACACGATATCATACCAGCTCGCTCAATAATATCAGCAACATACTTTCTACATGAAACGACCCTGCACGTGACAGTGACAATACCCAAGAAATAACTCAAGAGTCCTAAGTCTTTCATAGCAAACTCAGAACTGAGTAGTGTCATGACGGACCGCCGCAACACATCAGATGAGACAATCAAAATAATATCATCCACATACAACAGAATATAGGTCATAGAAGATCCACGATGATAAATAAATTGTTACACCTCATAAATTTAAGTCGATAATTAGAGAACGTAATTAAGGAAGTAAGATTTGAATATTGGATATAAAGTATATTTATATATGCTAATCCGGAAATTAGTATACAAAAGATATGATCCCGGAATAATTTTATATACAACAAATGTGGTATGGACTTAGTGTCGTGTATAATGTGATTAGGACATGGAATTTTCAGACTTTATATATAGGATTGATTATGCGGGAGATTAATTAATTGTGGAATTAATTTTTAGTGGAAGGAATAATAATTAGTGGATAATTTTAGAGATTTGTTCCCTAAAAAACTGTGGGCATGCACACTTATTAATTGTTAGCTTTCATGCTCACTGAGACCAACGTGTCTCGCTCGTTCTCTAACTTTTAATTCAAAACTACACGTTCACCTATCTCTCCTGACCTCTCCAAACAGATTTCTATCTCTTCCTGGCTAAGTGAATACTACACGACTCCTTCTTCCTAGATTAAACTATTCTACTAAGTCTAAGCCAAGTGAAGCTACAAAGCGATGGGTCACGACGGTGGATCTAGAAAGCGCCTCAGTTTTAGCCCAGAAACGTTAGCATTTGAGATGAATTATTTTGGAAGAAAGACATGTAAGAATGATGGATTAAACTTGTAGAATACATGCATGTCATTTTGGGTTGAAGAAATTGTGAAAATGGTGCAAAATGGATGGAGCAGTACCGATTTTTAGGGACTATTTTGGGCAAACATTAAGGTAAGATTTCTTCCTCTTGTAGTATAATTGGAGTTGCATGATGTTGTAAATTAAGGAATGAACTTGTGTTAAGAGAAACTTGGAATTAAGACAATGCATGTGAGGGTGTTGGTGTGGTTTACCAATTTTTGGGGCTGTTTTGGTATACCTTGAATTTGATTGTTGTTATTGTTATCATTGTCACTAATTGTATGTTGAAATTGAAGGAAATCTTGACATTTAAAGTTGTATTTGGTTACATGAAAGTATTGAAATATGAAATTGAATTTTAAGGAGGTAAGAGAAGAATTGGGAAATTATGTTGTTGTTGGCCGAGACTTCCATGAGATTGTTGGACGTGGTTGTCTCATTTTAAAGGCTGTTTTGGTAAGATTAGAATGCTGAAAATTTAAATTATGAACATGTATATACGTTGTGGTAATTGCTAATACATGTCTTAAAGGAATTAAAGTGTAGAAAGGTGTAATGTTGCAATCTATAAGACTTGCACTCTTGTTGTCGTTGCTAGAATTGATGGACTTTTTTAAAGTTGTTTTAATATGGTTTAAGGGGCTGAATTAACAAGAGAAATATGTGTATTAATCACCTTGGTTGTTGTAGTTGTTGTCTCCCATGAACGTAAAGAGAAGGAATGTATTACGATGACGTATATGGAATATTTTGGATTGTTTTGGTTATATCTTTAAGTTGCATCTTGTTATTGGTATTATTGGTTTTGTTTGTAAGTTGTGGATGTGCATATAAATAGGGAAGGTGCTGCCCAAATTTCTATAGAAAAGAGAGTCGTCATTCGATATAACTTACGCTAGAAATCATAGAGTTGACGAACGAATTACTATTGTTATAGGTTGAAGTGCTAATTGAGACGTATTCTAAACATTGAGTTGGTTAGTTCGACAATAAGGTATGTGAAACTATCCTTTCTTCTTTTTTGGCATGACTTATATAAAATGAGTGTACGGCGGACGTACATGATTCTATTGAATCCTAATTCCTAATGATATGTGAATGATAGTGTCTTTGATTTTTCAAATGATGATTTAAAATGATACATGATATGATAGTGTCTTTTATTTAATCCATTGAGAGTCAAATGATGATTTAAATTGCATATGGTTTCTCATGATACTCTATTCGTTCCTGATGTGATTATATCATTTCACCGAGTTCTGGACCGATCCATGTTGCGTACGTCGCACATTGTTCTCAGAGTCCCGTAATGGGTGGGATCGTTATATGTATATATATGATGATTCGTAGACGTGCGTACATGGCGATGATGAGCTCATGAGTCCCGGAATGGGTCGGGATCGTTATATGGGCGGTATCCATGATTATGATGATTTCAGGTCTGCAACAGAAGGTCGGGATCGTTATATCGTATAGATACTATGATTCTATGGACATCGTCCATGATTTTGATATGACTACCATTTTTATAAGGCCTGATTGACTCATTTTTATATGGCACATTTTATTTTGATTATTATACTTGTCGCGACATCTTTTGGCCAGTGATGATCTTATTTATAATATTTCATGTTTTACATACTCAGTACATTATTTACGCGACCACTCCTCGGGGATGCGTTAAATGCCATAATACGTATACTCGATTTGGTGATCCTTGATCTAGGATTCCTATTCGATTTGTTAGGAAACTCAGTTGATTGAGCTTAGTCATTTTGGTACATAACCTTATTTTCGGACTTATGCATATTTAGGGGCACGACGAGGCCCTGTCCCGTCATATTTCATTATCGTATTCTTAGAGGTCTGTAGACAGGTATAGGTGGTAGATGTGTATTCGGATATGTGTATGGTTGTGATTCGTTTTGGATATCTCTATGTACAGTGGTGGCCTTGTCGGCTTGCCTATTTTATTATATGATTTAGCTGTGACTCCTCGGGAGATAGGTTTATCACCGATGCTTATATTATCCTTGGTATCCGTGTGATTATATGTGACAGATGGGTATAAGGGTGCCCAGGTAGGGCACCGGGTCACGGCCCATCGGGTCGGATCGTGACATAAATAGTGAATTATCATACCTGCTGTGCGAGAACTCAATAATAGAGACATAGTCAGCAAACCGCTTATACCAAACGTGTGGGGCCTTCTTAAGATCATCTAATGATTTTTTCAACAAACAGACATGATGTGGATAATTGGGATCTCGAAAACCCAACGGCTGATGCATGTATATAGTGTCCTTCTCCTTAAGATCATCATGTAAGAAAGCATTATTCACATCTAAATGATTAATGGGTCATGCTTTCGAAAGAGTCAAGCGAAACGATGTGAATGGTAGCGGTTTGACCACTGGACTAAATGTCTCACCACACATCGTCCAACGTGTTGAGTCTTACCATTACCTACTGTCTGAGCCTTATGTCGCGCAAAAGAACCATCAGAATTATCTTTATGAGTCCATAGGTCGAATAATATTAATACCAGAAGGACGGGGGACCAACTCTCATGTCTTATTTGAAATAAGAGCATCATATTCGTCGTTCATAGTCAATTTTCAATTTGGGTCATTTAAGGCAAACACGTGGTTACGTGGTAGAGGGGGTTTAGAGACATTAGAATTTAGATTAAAATATCTTTTGGTTTAAACATACCCCATACCCCATTGACTACGAGTGACCAGTCGATGACTTGGGGAAGAATTGGGTGGATTTTGAGAAGAATTCGGATGGGGGACGGGCTAGCCAGCAAGCAGTGGCCGTGACTGAAGCAGGGACCGAGACTGGAACAATGTCAGTATTGGGTTGGGCCACTGGCCCAATAGCCGATACTGGAGCAGAAATTGGGTGCGGGATAAGTCTGATAAATGGTGGATAACATACGGGGATACATCGTCATCTAAAAAATTATACGAACTAGGCACGGGACTGCTTACTTTTGCAAACGGGAATTGAGTTTTATCGAAAATAACATGGCGACAAATAATTATTTTATTGGACGATAAATCAAAACATTTGTAACCACAATGATTAGATGAATAACCCAAAAACAAACAAGGGGTAGAACGGGCTTAAAGTTTGTTAATTGTAGTTGACGGAAATAGTGGATAACATAAGCACCCAAAGACCCTAAGATGTGAATACGGATGAGTCTTATTATATAAAATTTGAAGAGGAATATGTCAAACCTTTGATAGGAAGTATGTTAAGAAGATACGTAGCCATTTGTAGAGCATGATGTCAAAAGGAAGGGGTACGGAAGCATGGACCAACAAAGTTCTGACAATAATATTAATGATATGAATTTTTCGTTCGACTTTCCCATTCTGTGAGGATGTATGAGGACAAGAGAAATGAAAAACTATGTCATGAGAGTCACAAAATCCCGAAACAATCCATTATCATATTTTTTCCATTATCACATTAAATATTTTTATTTCCGATCAAATTGTATGCGGATGAATGCTATAAATTTTAGGAGCGTAGAAAAATTTGGCATTTTTAGCTAATGAAAGCGACCGTAAAAATTAGAATAATCATAAAAATATAACATAATAACGATGACTGCGAGAACTTAAAGCGGAGATGTCCGTAAATCGTTATGAATAATATCAAATGACATTAAAGTGAAGTAGAGGCTACAAATGGTAATCTAACATGTTTTCTTAAAGGACAAGATTGACAATTGGAGTACTACGCGTACCCTTACAAAAAATAAAATTATTTTTATGCAAGAAAGAAATAATGGAGAACCAGGCGACCCAACGTCGTACAAGAAAGGAGCTAGAGGTGCAAAGGAGATGTGAAGGCTTGGTGGAGAGACTAGATACGGGCGTGAGAGGATAAAGATCTCACTGCTATCACGTCTCGTGAGAGGTATCCGTCTTGAATCCTTCGTAGAAATTGTGATGAAGGACTTGATGCGGCGTGAACTTTGAGCAGTTATTGCGTCGCGTATTAGACGTTTTCTATTTCAAGAACGATAGGGATGTGGTTCTTGATGTTAGAAACAGTAAGGACAAGGTGAAACGTGTTCTTAGCCATAACAACAACTCAAGACATGACATAGGAATTTTGGAAGAAAATTTGGGAAGAAAAAAGGGAAGGAAGTGCACGGAACCCGAGAGTAATGTCTCAGAAATCGAGGCACGAGAGAAAGAGTTTGAGAGATGAAATATATGACATAGACTTCTGATACCATGAAAGAAATAATCCCTTGATTATTTAATTAATGAAAGAGTATCTATACAATTTACAATTTCTATAATAGGAAAATCTTATTCCTATTATACTCTCAAAACCTTATTCTACTTGTACAATAATGGTAAGTGTACAACTCTATTTTAATTACAACTAAACTACCAAAAGTAAGCCATTAAACCGTGATACACACGGTATGAATATATCGTGTCTACCACGGAAGTTAACAACCCATCAACAACCCATTTGTCCATTCTGCCTGTGATATACACGGTGTATATTCCGTATATATCACAGGTATTTATCATATTTATTGAAAGCTTTATTATGGAGTAAGTAGTATTTTATTTCCATAATTAATATTTCTTCCATCTCAATAAGATTGCTCATGTTTCTAGTAGGAGTGTCAAAAACATGTCATTTTTTTGTATGAAATATCAATAAGGGATTGCTCTACCGTAACTAAAAAAATTGCGTTCAAGCCTGAATAGAAAATTCTTATATTATATACCTAGAATTAATCAGAGGCAGAGTAAAAAAACGTTAGTTTATGAATTTTAAATCACAATTTTTTAATTTACTGAATTTAAAATAAATTATTTTTATTTATTAAATATTTTTTTAATCAAAATACAAAATTTGGGTCAAAGTTATTGAGTATTCAGAATCTGTAGGTTTAAGGCTAGCTCGGTTATAATTTATTTCACCAAATTTTTGAAAGGACAAATGTATTTATTTAAAAAAAAAACACTTGATTCAGATGTCCAGTCACCATTTTGGTGAAATAATAAGTATTTTTGAATAATAGTCGATTTTTTTTTTTTGCTATTAAGTAAAAGCGAATAAAATAGGTTTTTACGAAAAAATAAGTGCTTTTGATTTTTTTAGAACAAGTTATACCCATATCATAAGTTCATTGACCAAATTAATTAGTTGTAAATTTCTTTTTCATAATTTGACATTTGAAATATACTTTTGAAAATATTGATCAAACACAAACTACTAACAAAACACTTCTCAAACTATTTAACCAAACACAAATGACTACTCTCGATTCAAAATATTTTTTAGAAAGTACCAATTTGTGTTTAGATAGTGTTTTTTCGAATATCCAAACGATAAACAATTTTAAAATTGTTAATCTGTTGACTTAGTGGATTTCAAATATCAAATAATTTTACAAAAAAGTATGAATTCAGCGTGATTCTTTAATTCTTCTAAAATAAAATAATTAAACAGATTCAATAATTGCGTAACAAGTAATGTAACTTATATTTTTTATAGTTTAAATTTAAAACATATCGTAAAAGATGTACGTAACTTAAAAATATTATCACTCCATAAATGGTAATGCTGTCAGACAAATTAAGACAAAAGAAGTATGAAAGTATACTATAATATACACCGCATATACAATGCCTTTTGTATACCATGTACACGAAAATCTAAGATAATTTGGAGACCGTGATATACACGGTATATACAACCGTGTATATCTATTTTTGGTAATATGTTATTTGTATTTAATTAGCATTATACACTTACCATAATTGTAGAATTCTTGTTCAAATAGAATAGAGTTTTGGGAGTAGAATAGGAATAGGATTTTTCATATTTTGGATATTGTAAAGTGTATATATACTCATTCATTAATAAAAATAATCAAGGGATTATTTCTTTCATGGTATCAAAAGTCTAGGTCCAAATTTACTTCTCAATTTTCTCTCTTACGCTTGCGGTTTAGTGTCCGTTCTCAAAATATGTCTTGCCTTACCTCGTATTCCTAAATTTCCTTCTCTAATCCTTAAATTATTGTTCTTTCGTTATATCGTGAAGAAGCGTGTTTGGTGATATTTCCAACATCGAGAACCACATCTCTATTGTTCTTGAGATGGAAAAAGTCGATAAATGGCGTGGGCAAAATTGTTCAAAATTCACACGTTCTCGCATTAAGTCCTCAATCCATGGTTTCTCGGCCATGACTAATGTACCTACCGAGGAGAACCCTCAGTTATGGATAACTCTTGATGCTACCGTCCTTCAGTAGATTTACTCCACTATTTTTACCTACCTTTTTACAGACGATCATTGAACCAGACACTACGGCTATGACTATCTGGAATAGATTGCGTGATATATTCCAGGATAACCAACATTTCCGCGTTATCACTCTTGAGCAAGAATTTTCACAAGTCAGCATGGAAGATTTCACGAATGTTTCAACTTATTGTAAACGGCTCAAGGACTTGACGGACAAACTCCGTAATGTTGGAGTGTCTGTTACCAATAATCGTCTTGTTCTACAAATGGTTGCAGGCCTATCTGAGGCCTATATTGGCGCTGGGACTCTACTCCCCATCAAAGTAATTCACTTCCCCTTTTTATCAAGCTCGTCCGTTGCTCATGTTAGAAGTCGCTGGCTTGACCAAGAAGGCGGCTACTGGCGCAAGTTTCGTGGCGATGATGACTACGTCCGATAACTCACATAGTTTTACTGACAATTCAGGCCAAAACCGCAACAATAATGGCGGCAAGAAGGATCAAAACTGTAAAAATAATGATAAAAATCGTGGCGGCGACAACAGAGGCGAACAAAACAGTATCACCGTCGGTAGTGGGCCTCGGGGTACTAGGCCCCATCCCTCCTGGTGTCAACCACGGCCGCCCAGCGATGGGCCTGAACCGTGACCGATTGTTACACGAAATTCGGGGCGAGTATATAAGAATATGCGTAAGGATCTGAGACTTGAAAATTTGAACGAAGGAAAGATTTGTTATTCTTAAGGAAAATTCTTCCGAACCTCGGAAAGGAAAAATGGTTGTTAATGAGAATTGAGTTCTCAAATTCGTTATTTAAGACTTATGGAATTTATCGAAATTATGAAATTTTATTTTCGGATTTGGTCACGTGGGGCCACTCGGGAAATTTTACGTTTCTGTGGGGCCCACAGGGTTTTCGATATTTTGACCAATTATGGAAATTTCGAGAAATGAAATATTGTAGACCAATCGGGGGCGACACGTGTCACCAGCGTGGGCATGTTTGGTCGAAATTGACCAAGTCAATTGGGCCAAATTGGCTTGACATTGTTGACTAAGATCTCATCCACACATTTGTTTTAATCTTGGCCCTTGGTTGTAGTATATATCACCTACTAGTGCAAGACTAGTTTTCAACACTTAGAAAAATCAAGAGAAATAGGTGTGTCTTCATAGGAGCTCTCGGCCAAGCTCACAAGTAGAGAAAGAAATTCTTGATCTTGCTTCGTAAATCTCAATATTCAAACCAGATCACAGAGGTATTCTAAGGATATCTCGACACAAAAATCCGGAAAAACTACGTTTTTCGTTAGTCATAACATGAAAACCTAAGGGGTTTTCATGGTTGGAGATTGGAACTTGAAGAGGAGTTCTTCTTAAGCAGGGTTGCTTAGAGTGGATTGGAACGTCGAAAAGAGGAGCTAAAGTTGCTAAGGATCGACTTTAAATCTTGGATTAAATTTGGGCTTATCGAGGAAATAATCTTCATCTCCTTAGTGTAATTAGAAATTACATGTTGTAATAGTTGAGAAATAAGCATGTGATATTTAGGATGAAGATTGAAAAGATTTGGACCTTGTTAAGAGCTTAAAACCGAAAATGGTATGTTAGCCGTTAAGATTGTAAGACAATTTGGTCGATAGTTACAATCGTCGCATGTTAAATAAGAAAGGATTTATAGTTGTTATAATTGTTACAATATATATAACATGTTGGAATAACAACTTGGATTGAAAAGGAATTGAAAGGAAATTGATATTGTTGTTGGCATTGACTGTAGCCGAGAATGGCATTGAATATTTGACTAATTGATATTAATTGTGGGGCATAATTTTGCACGTCCTATTAGGCGTGTAATCCCCTTTGGTTAGCTGAATTGTTGAGCCTTAAATGTAGCATGTTTGGTTATTGATTTCGGGCCTTGAAAAGGTGGAAGAATGCGTGAAACAAATGAAGTCTTTGCCCAATTTTAAGTAGAATAAGAGATTTTATACTTAGAATTATTCTACGATAGAATGCTAGAAGTTGATAGACGTATTATGGTCATTATAATTTGACATTATACGTGCGGCGTATTCAACCTAGCGAGTGGATTAAGTCGGAAAGGTATGTGGAACTTTCTCTATCTCTTGAGCATGATGTGTTATAAATGTATAGTACGGTAGACGTACGAGCTTTAAATAAATTCGGCTTTGTTTTTGGTATCATTGCCTTGATTGAATTGTCCAAGTTGGTTGAGTTAGAGAATTAACTCACTTGATTTAAAATGATGAAAATGCCTTAGTTGTCTAAAACATAAAGAGTTATAATGGCTTTATGGGAAGTTAGTTATAACGGTTTTATGGAAAGTTAAGAGAGTGATCTACTTGATTTAAAGGCATAAGATGCCTAGGTTGTGAAAGTAGAAGTGTTTGGTTTTAAAAAGCTTTGAATTGAATTTCTAAAGGTGTAGTAACTTGATTTAAAAAATAGACATACATTGATATTACGGGTGTTAGTATCTTGTGGTTGTTTCATGAAAATAGTCATTTTCAAAGGAGTTGAAGCACGTAGTACTTTGGGGTTAAATTCTCTGATTTGACGTGACATGCTAGTGCCTTGAGTTTTATAAAATGATAAGTGATTCACCTCGATCTAATGAGAGTCTAAATGATTTAACTTGAATATATTACTCGCGATAAACATTAGTGCGAGTGTTATATTTCCATATCATTCGTCCTTGCGAGGCGTAATCGTGTGTTATACTACGAGTTCAATTCCGCGACATTATTACATTAGTGGACTAGCTCTCCGCGATGCGGGTATCGTATATACTGCATTGCGGGTCGCGTGACCTATGCAGGTTAAATTCCATGACTATTAGTGGACTAGCTCTCGCGTCACGGGTATCCGTATATACTCATTGCGGGTCGCGTGACTATGCGGGTTGAATTCCGTGCGGTAAATTCCCGTGAATATGATTGCATAATGGTATTACGGCGGGTAGCTAAATTAATCTTAACCTTTCTCTTTTAAGCGACAAAGTTTACTCTCATTAATCATTGTTAATAAGGTGCGAATGCTGTTATTTGGTTATCATACTTGTCTTGACTTTATGTCTAGACTTATGATTTAAATTGCGGTACTGATTTCACATACTTGGTACATATTTTGTCTTGACCCGCTTTCCTGGAAATGCGTTAAATCTGCATGAGTAGAGTTAAGCAGTTGATGATCTTAGCTCTTAGGATCCTTTGTTTGTTGAGAAACTCAATTACTCGGAGGCTTATCTTTGGTTGGATCTGGTATTGTCGGTTGTTGTACATTGGGGTATGGCGGGACCTGTCCATCCACGATTGTTATGTCAAAACTCTTAGGAGTGCGTAGTCATATCTTGTGGGTCGCTTATAAAGAAAAAAGGATGCTGCACTTTTGGCAATCTATTTATATATCCGGGAGGGCGGCATCGGCCCGACCTTATCGGCGGCGTGTTTGTTTACCATATTGATTTAAGTTATGTGTTTTATGTATATTAGCTGATTTTCTCGATGGTTACTGTAAAGGTGCGGAGTAGGGCACGATCGCGAGCAGGGTCGGGTCGTGACACGATGTGATCTAGCCCTGCGCCGCGTGATTGTTTCTGAGAAATTGGGCCGGTCGATGATTTCGGTCGCTACGTCGACAACCAGCGGCCGGTTGGTCGATAGTGATCTGCTTGGGCCTCGGCCGCGGCTTTCAGCTGCTGCGTGCCTGTCGATCAGGCACGCGATGTTGAGGTCGTCGTGCATACGCTTGGATTAAATCCTCCAGACGCGAATTGGTACATGAACACCGATGCCACTTCTCACATGACGTCCGATCAATGTACTCTCTCATCTTATTTCAATTGTAGCAAAAATTATGTCATTATTATTGGTAATGACAACTCAATTCCGATTTGTGGTTACGATATTACAACTTTGTCTCCGCGTCGCTCTAGTCTTGGAAAAATACCGCCGTACCCACCAGCAATTAAAATTTTGGTGTTTGTTCGCAAATTCACCATTGATAATTGGATTTCTGTTAATTTTAATCTATTTGGATTTTCTGTGAAGGATTTCAAAACGAGGATACATCTCATGACATGCAATGAGGCGATCTTTGTCAATCCTGACCGCGTTTCCTCGGATCAAGTCATCGCGTCGACGTTTCGCTCTCACAGCTCCTTCGCGTGGCATGCGCGTTTGGGTCGTCTTGGGTGCGTCAATTATTTATTTCTTGCATAAAAACAATTTTATTTCTTGTAATTGCGTGGTACTCGATTGTCATTCGTATTCGTTGAAACATATTAAATTACCGTTTGTAGCTTTACTTCTCGTACTTTAATGTATTTTGACATTATGCATAGCGTTTTATGGACATCTCCGGTTCTAAGTTCTTTGGGCCATCATTATTATGTTCTTTGGATGATTATTCTAATTTTTATGGACCTTTTCGTTAGCGAAAAAATCTCGATTTTTTCCACGTTCGTAAAATTTAGACTTTCATCCCGACCCGATTCGAGCGGAAAATAAAAAATATTCAATGTGATAATGGTAAAGAATATGATAATGGGTTGTTTAGAATTTTGTGATCACGAATGACATAGTTTTCGTTTCTCTTGTCCTCATCGTCCTCATGAAAATGGGTAAGCCAAACAAAAATTTGTACCATTAATAATATTGTCAGAACTTTGTTGGTCCATGCTTAGTCCCTCCTTCTTTTTGGCATCGTGCTCTCTGAATGACTCTTATCTCCTTAACATACTTCTGCGAAAGGGTTAGCGTATGATTATCCTTAAAATTCTATAATAAGAATCATTCATATTCGTATCTTAGGGTCTTTGGGTGTTTATGTTATCGTTTTTTCGTCCCTTACAATTAACAAACTTCAAACTCGTTCTACCGCTTGTGTGTTTCTGGGTTTCCCTCTACTCATTGTGGTTAAAAATATTTTGATTTATCGTCTAATAAAATCATCAGTAGTCGCGATGTAATTTTTATGAAACGATTTCCGTTTGCAAAAGTCGGTAGTCTTGTGTTTGGTTTATATAATTTTTAGATGGCGAAGTCTCACCGCATTATGCACCACTTAATGGGCCAATCGATGACGTAACCGCGGCGTGTGTACTGCCCGTCACTTCCCCATACTAGGTCGGTATTGGATCGATAGTCGACCAGCTGAAAGTATTTCACTTTAGGTTTACATTCGATCAAGTCCGGTTTCTAGTGTTGGGCGGCGGGACCTTGCTGGCCAGTCTATCACTTGTCCGAATTTCACCCAAAATCTACTCAATTCTCTCCCAGTCATAGACTTATTACTCGTAGTCAACATAGTATTTTTAAACCAAAAGACATTTTAATCTAAATTTTAATGTTCTTAAATTCTCACTACCAGTAACTTGATGTCTGTATTAAATGACCGAATTGGAAATTGACTATGAATAGCGAACATAATGCTCTTGTGAAAATAAGGCGTGGGAGTTATTACATCATTTGTGTTAATGTTATTCGGTCTATGTGAATTTATACTCGTAAAGATAATTATGATGGTTAACTGCGCGACATAAGGCTCGTCTTGTAGGTGATGGTAAAACTCGATAGGTTGGTGTGAATTGTGGTGAGATATTTAGTATGGTGGTCAAGCGGGCTACCGTTCGCCTTATTCTCGGTTTGGCTATTTGAGCATGACCCGTTAATCATTTAGATATGAATAATGTTTTCTTACATGGTGATCTTAAGGAGACAATTTACATGCACCAATCTTTGAGTTTTGGAGACTCGAATATCTAATCATGCCTGTTTATTGAAGAAGTGCATGTATGGACTTAGCAGCCAGCGTGCTTGATATTAGAGATTCTGGACTATGTATCTCTGTTGGTTTTCTCACAAATTACTAATAATTCTCTATTCATATATCATCGTGGTACTTCACGACATATATTCTATTATGTGTGAATGATATTATATTGGTTCTTTACGATAATTTACGTAAGTCTATCATGACGCTACTCAGTTCTGAGTTTGCTATGAAAGACTTGAGGCCCTTGAGTTATTTTTTGGAAATTGTTGTCACTTGTCATATTGGTGGGTTATTCTTATTCACAAAGAAAGTATGCCACTGAGATAATTGAGTGAGTTGGTATGTCTTCTTGTAAGTCTACTTCCATTCCACTTGATACTAAACCCAAGCTAGGTGTTGCAACTGGCTCACCTTACGAATCCATGTTTATCGCGATCTTACATATCTCTTGATATCTTACTTTCACGAGGCCAAGATATTACGTATGTCATACAGCGTGTGTGTTTGTTTATCGTGATCCTAAGGTTGAACACATGAATGCGCTCGAAACACGTTATATGATACATCCGAGAACACGGACTATGACTTGCATCTATATCCATCGTCGATCCCTACACTTATCTCATATACATATGTTGATTGGGGTAGTTGTCCGGATATCAGACGCTCCACGTCTGGTTATTGTATGTTTCTTGGTGATAGCTTGGTCTCATGGTCTGCAAAGAGACAATCTACATTATCATGCTCCAGTGCAGAGGTCGAGTATCGTGGAGTAGCCAATGTGGTTTCTGAATCATGTTGGTTACGTAAATTTTTTCTAAACCGTTGTCCAATTCGTAATGCTACCTTGGTTTATTGTGATAATATTAGTGAAGTCTATCTTTACGTGTCTGATTCAACATCAGCGCACTAAATATATCGAGATGGATATCCATTTTGTTCACGAAAAGGTAGCTCGTAGACAAGTACGCGTCTTACATGTCCCTTCTAGGTACCAAATTGCAGACATCTTTACTAAGGGTCTTCCCTCTGTTCTATTTGAAGATTTTAGGGACAATATCAGCGTACGACGACCGCCCGCTATGACTGCGGGGGTGTGAAAGTATACCATAATATACACAGTGTACATGCCATATACAATGCCTTGTGTATACCGTGTATATCACGAAAACCTAAGACAATTTGGAGGCTGTTATATAAACAATATACATAGCTGTGTATATCTATTTTTGGTAATATGTTATTTGTATTTAATTAACATTGTACACTTACTATAATTATAGAATTCTTGTACAAATAGAATAGGATTTTGAGCGTAGAATAGGAATAGGATTTTCCATATTTTGAATATTGTAAATTGTATATATACTTATTTATTAATGAAAATAATCAAGGGATTATTTCTTTCAAAGTAGTATATGATTTCATCTGATAGTACTCACTACTTAAGTTTTTGTTTCCAATTCGTGTTGATATATACATTAGGCAGGATTAATTCGAATTCATGTCATATAAAGCCTATTTGAGGAAAGTGCTCTTTATAAAAAAAAAAAAAAATATACGCAAAACTGAAATTCAAAACTTCTGATTAAGGGAGGAGCAGGTCACCGCCCACTATACATCCTTTGATGGTCGTACTATTTAAGTATTGTTTGGGTCCCTTCTCTTCCAGGCAAGAATATTATTCAGTTTGTCTAAAATTTTAAAAAAGAGACGGTGTACCGACACTTGAATATTTTATTTGATTAAAGTGATTTTAGTTTATTTGATAGTCGCACTGGTTTAGTCGAAATTCGGTGGGATTAAAGTTTGAATTTACCAAACTCTTGTGAATATGATGTTGATATTTTACCATCTTACATCTACGGACTACAAGGTGACACCTTACCAATAGTCGTTTCCTTGTATGTTTGTATCCTGTATAGGGTGTTACTTCACTTTTACTTTGTTCTAATATAAGTGGTAAATTTACGTGCTTCGCGCCAACTCGTTTAACTAAATCATTTATCTTTCTAACTTTTGTCAAATTACGTTTCCATGCACGTGACTAGTACCAAAAGAGCTTAAGTTTGTAAACCTTTTGATTTAATTCCATACAAAAATATGTTTGTTTAACGGGGTTTTAATTGAAATGGAATCATAAAGAGAGTATTGCAGTAAGCATAAGAATGTAAAACTAGTCAATATAATACATTGTGGTTTGGGGGCGTATAAGGTGCATAATTGAAGTACAGTCAATCAACTAATCAAGTTAGGGTGATTACCTATTGTATCCACATTTGAATCTTGGTCAAACTCTTCAGAGAAAACAGAACAGCTTGTCTTAATTACGTGAACAATCATCTGAAATCCTTGCATGTAGACATATAACCTAATTAGGGGTTGCACTTTTCTATCAAATGTAAAATCTAACCTATGATCAAACTCGCATATGCACTACAGCTAGACATTTTTACTCCTTTGCCATTTTCAAGTGTGATTATTATAATTGTTTCACAGTTTCAAGAAACTGGAAGTCAACTAAGTAATTATAATTCCATTAAATTCTTCTTCTTTGAGTATTTGATGGATCATATTAAATATTCGGTTCTCTAATTTGAATTCATGTCGTGAAGTTTTTAGGGAGGAAAGCGCTCTTTATTAATTAGGATTTTTTTATTTCTGAGACCACTAATTAAAATATCACAATTCTTTATTTTACATTCTGTAATCTTATTAGAGCCTAATTATCTTCAAAATATCTAACTAAAATTTTAAAAATTATATTTATCCTCACAATTTTAAAAATTATATTTTAATTTTTTTAAATATCTAACTATATGGCTTTCCAAACTGTCCTTAATTTGTGGCATTATTTATTATTCTATCTGTCACATTTTCATTTTCATGCCTATTAAGAAAAACAACAAATACAAGATATAATTGACTAAGTTACACTTATTTATTAGATGCTTTTTAAGAATCAAACATTATTAAAAAGAAGTATTACTTATTACCTTTAAAGGGTATAGTTGAAAATAATTGTCAGCTTTAGTCTTAATTCTAAAATGACAATTATTTTGGGACAATTTTTAAGCTAAACGACAGTTAAAATGAAATGAGTGGAGTAAATGTATTGTTTTATAATATTATATTATATGTGATAGAACGTCAACCTCACTTGGTCTATATTGAAGAGAATAGTTCCTGATTATTTTATTAATGTAATAGGTTTATATATATGATATACAATAGTAAATCTAGTCTATAATTACGGATATCAAATATATATTTTTCTAATGTTGACACCCAATTTTAACTCATCTTTTGGTCATTTATTACAATTTTAAGTATTTTTGGACAGCATTTTTATCATCATTTTTGCATTTTCTTATAATAATCATATTTTTACCTAATATTCTATGTTTTATTTTTCACAAAATGCCATATATTTTATTTTTAAATAAGCATTAGGTCTTTCTTAATATTATTTTTATTGTTATTACGCCTTCATTTTAGTTTAATAATTCTACATCTCTTTAAATGTTTTTCTTTTTATGATAAATCCTTTTGTATTTTTTACTCAAACCAATTTCATTAAACCAGTCTAATCCGAGGCCCAATACGGATCAGTCCAAATTAAACACTACGGATCAGTCCAAATTAAACACTACTGCCTTTATTCCACACGAATAAATAAATTAAACACCTATTTCATTTCCTCCGAAATATCAAACACTAAACCTAATAGGGACACTTCCTCTTTTATTAAATGACCTCACCTCACCTCGTACCTCGTAAAAACTTGACCAATCTCCTCTCTCATTTTATCATTGAGCCTTACCTGCGTCTCCATCCGCCTCGCCTCATCCGCTTACCTGCTGCCGCGCGTCCCACGAACCATTGTCGCGTCTCGAACCATACGGCGGCGTCGCTCGGCTATTCGCCATGGCAGCGGCAAACCATTTTACTTCGTTTTGGTGTGTTGTTAATTGTTTGTTTCTGTATAGACTATTTTCGCATTTTGATATTTTCTGGAGGTGATGGCCGTGAGGTTAAACATGAATACCGTCATGACCGCTAACTCCGCAACCTCCGTTTTTTCTCTGTTTATGTCTAATATTTTTTTAGGGTTGTTGCTTTCCGTTGTTGTGTATTACTTATTTTACGCACTTGTTATTACTTTTGAACCATGCTTTTGATGCGGCGTTACTCGACATTTTTAGTGGAAATACTTGCCGCTAAATCTTATCTTTATTGACATTGGTGAGTTTGAATTAAGCGACCCTTATTTTTACTTCCCTGCAATTTCGGTTATCTTATTGTTTGGGATCTGTTGGTTGTTGGGTCGATGTTTTCTGATCTGGCCGGAGTTGGATTTATCTTTGGTGTTGGTCGTTTGTTTAGCTCACTGGAGCTCCGATCCCGGTGACCTGTGTCGTTAAATGTTGTTCCATTCTGCTACTGTCAGTTGGTATTCTTTTTGTTTGTGCTTTGGTCGACATTTCCGGCGATCGCCGTTGATTTTTTTGATCTATTTCAGTTGAGATTAACGGATCGGGTTTTTGATCCGATCGTTTTTGATCGGTCGGTCGTCCATTTCAAACGCTAACTACTTGTTCGTTGGGTTAATGCGATTTTGATGATTTTTGCCGCTATTTTATTAAGCAGTTGAAACATATTCTTATTATAAAAGAAGCGGGCTCATTGTTGTTATCTTGATTTGAACAAGTTACTACACTTTGGCGATGAAGGAATCTCGTCGATTTCCAAGGCCTTCAGCAAAAAAGCGAGTTTTACTTATTATTTTTGTCATTGTTTGATAATTATTTATTCTCGTACTTGATTTTACTAAGTGTTTATATAGGTACCCGAGATCGTGGAAGCCAGCTAGTTTATTTACTTTTTAGGTTCGTCTCAATATTTTCAAACATTCTTTTTCCTTAAAGTAGACATTTTCAAATCATATATTTTTAAAGCGTGATAGATAATTAACCTAGGTTTATGGGATAAGCCCGATCGGTGTATTTTATATACACCTTTTGAGTCGATTTTAGTTAGTCTTTTGTCCGTTTGCGGATATAAGTGTTGTATTAGGATAGTTTTCCTTTATTGAGTCAAAGTGGTTAAAATGGCCAAATGGCGAAAAATGAGCTAAAAGAGGGCAAGAGAGATGCGAGTAGCGAGAAAGTGGCGAGCGGTGAAATCGGACCAGTGCGGCCTCCTGCGATCAGCGGACGCGGCGCCATTATCGAGAGTCGAAGACTGTGCGCGGCTCCGCCGAGCAAAGCGGTCGGGCGCTAAACATCAGGAAGCGGCGAAGATGCGCCGCATGGCTGCCGAACAGCGAATGCTCGAGCTGCGGCGCTAAAACACGGACAGTTACGAACTTGTGCGCGCATGGCTGCGAACGCAGCGCAGAAAAATTAGGTCTTTTGGCGAAATTGGGCGGGCACGAAGGAAAAGAGGGAGGCGGTTCGGCTATAAAGAGAGAACACTAGGCGGTTTTGAGGTTCCCACTTAGCACCTAACACAAGACTTTGCTTGGAGATTGGATACCATTAGTTTAGTAATTTATTTTCCCTTTCTTGTTCTTTATTTCTATTTTGTATGATGAGCATGGAATTAGTTCTTGTCATATCGATGACTAGGAACTAATTTTCTTATAGACTTTCCATGTTGAATTGCTAGAGACTTATGTTATAAATTAATGCGTGCTTATGGTTATTTTTCTTATTGTGAGATCTATCCGATAATTGAGTTGAATTCTTGGTAATTAATTGACAACTAATTATCACTATATGATTTCTAATCAGTTAGAAGGGGAATTGTGAATATCTTGTAAGTTGGGTAGACATTCTTGGATTGGGGATGAAAATACCTCGATTATTTATGTAAGCGTTGATGAGAAGCAACAACCACAATTTTGCGCATTGTGCGTGACGGTCGACTAGGTTTTGTTCTTAATCCTCTATAGAGTTATCATATCAGAGAAGGTAGGTAGGTGCGATACTAGGGTTGAGTGTTTATATAACCTAGCGGGAGTATAAAGCGATTTGTAAAACTGCTTTCTCCAAAGAAGAATACCGTAAGTTAATCGTTAGTAAGTAGCATAAGCGGATAGTAAGGATACATGGAAGCCTATTCTCATCACATGAAATAAACCTTTATATTTAAATAGCTTTCATAATTCGTAGGTATAAACAACAATTGAAATATCAATTTACCAAATAGATACAAAAAATAGATAGTTGGTACTTGAACCTAATCTGAGGGCGATATTCGGTCTTATCAAGACTATACTACTTATCACGATAACGTGCACTTGCGTTTAAAGTGTGTGCATCTTACATACGTCAAGTTTTTGCTTGTAGTTCAGGGATTAGGCGTAGTTGATATCAAATTTGTCTATTTTTAATTTCTAATTGGTTTTACTCTTTGTTAATTTTTATATGTTTTATTTATTCTATTTTTTTAGTTTTATGTATTTATTGTGTGAAAACAAGTGCAGTGATCAGTTGTTGGTTTTGATGCATCTCGAGGATCCTCAGAGACATGGATTTCTCATTGTCGATATGATCGAGCTCGACCGTAGAAGAAGTGAGAGAGAATTGCGAGAAGTCATACTGATCTCACTAAGTATCAGCGCGATTCGTGGGCGAAATGAGATTGGCCATAAAGAAGGCTGGGCAAATAGGAGAACACATGATCATTTTTAACGAACAACAATTTGAGGGCACGAACCAAACCCAGCGATTGCGGAATCTGGTGAGATAGTTGGTGTAGAAAAGGAAAAGATTAGAGATCGATTATTTACATGCTTGGACTCTGTAGAAATCCTTTTCTTGCACTCTGAAGAACCACCACTTGCTATCACGGTGATCCCCCGATTAGGAAGCCCATACGTACCAGGTACCACAGAGTTGAAGATGTAGAGAATTTCAGTTCTACGTTATAAAAGCATAAAAGACAAGCTGTCTTATGTACTTGGGGATAATTGTATGTTTAAGGTTCTTGGTTGAGCAAATGGTCGTAGGAAATTGAGACCTACAATGATAAATCACATGGATTCTAGCGATTCGCGAAGTATCGAATGGGCACTCGTCTGCAGGTTAATTGCGTCGGCTAAAAGGCGTTAAAGCGGCTATTGCTTGTTGGGAGGCAACAGCGTTTTCAATTATGTTATTTTAATTTACGTCTTTAGTTTATTTTATTTTGTCTAGAAACGATCTCGGTCTTGGATTCTTGTGTTTGTCTTGTGATTGTAGTGAGAAATAAAGCGAAGCGAAAAGCGAAGAAAGCAATTTCAGCGGGTAAGCGCCTTTCCTGAGGCGAGCGCGGCGCCAAAAGCGAGCGCGAGTTTAAAGCGCGGCGCCCGAGCGGCGCGGCGCGAAATCGAAAATATGCAAGATTTAGCGCGTATTTCCGTATGGTCGCGCGAAGTCGAAGGCGCTTGGATGATTGGCGCATGGCTCAGGCGTGGCGCAAGCGGGAATCGAACCGCGCCGAGTCAGATTTTCCCAAATCAATTTCAAAAACCTAACCCTTCCTTTCCAAAACCGAAAATCAGAAAATTTGCCTGAATCTTCCACAAATCCAGTGACCACTGACGAAACTCTTAAATTCCTAAAAACCGTAGCTATCTCAAACAACAAAGCTCAGTTCCATAGCCTCAAGCCACGGATT
Organism: Przewalskia tangutica; assembly: GCA_029844215.1. Lineage (NCBI taxonomy): Eukaryota > Viridiplantae > Streptophyta > Magnoliopsida > Solanales > Solanaceae > Przewalskia > Przewalskia tangutica. The sequence continues at coordinate 9,757 of JAQGDG010000197.1, read as the reverse complement.
GAAAGCAGAACAAGGCAAGATCTTACCGTAAAAAAGGTAATCCTTTTTTATGTTCTTGAATCCTTTACTGAAGTCCCAGGAGGTAGTAGTTTGAAGGGGTCTTGTAGTTGAAGTAGTTGGGTACTAAAAAGTTGATTGTGAAGTTTGGAGAAAAGAGTAGAAAAGGAGTGTGGGTAGTGGGTAGAAGAATTGAAGTTTGGGGGTGTTGTGTTATTGCTAGTTGTTGGTGTGTAGGAAACATTTGTGCCACTAAATTGAAAGCTCGAAACTATTTTAAACCATGGCCACGGGAAGAAAAGAGGCTCGCATCCACTGACCCAGCGTCTGATGAAAATAGGTTTGTGAGCTACCAAGCCTACCAAAAGATACAAAAAGCAATGCGGACCCGTAATGCGAGAAGGGAATGGACTACGAGAGGAGTCATATGGGAAGAAGATATTTATAGGCCATTCGGGCGATGATTGAGATTAAGTGGAGAAATTTGTGAATCAGGAGAAGATAGCACCCGATAAACACAACAATGGTGCGTGAATTTTATCTGACTTTAGGAGAAGGTGGAAAGAGGATGCTTTGTAAGGACACTATGTATGCTGTGGCCAGAAGAATGTAAATGCACAATTGAAAGCGATTGATGTTGAAGGAGGAATTGGTGATCGGGCCATTTTAGAACATGGTCTAGGAGTAAACAACATAAAGCGGGATCACGAAATCAAACACTGATGAGCTACCACAGGGCTGTTTTTGATATTGGAAGAAATGGGTCAAAAGCAGCGAGCGGTGCCAATTCAACAAAGTAGCCAAAGGTTGGTTATATTTAAATGTCAGCCGCGTGATTCCGTCCACGTCTTAACTAGAGTGCGGAGGATAGGATTAAGCGATATATGGAATTATGAGGTTGGCGATTGATGTGGGGAAAGAAATAGTGCGAGCATTGAGAAATCGGCGAGTTGGTAACAGCGGAGTTGGGACATGGCTCGATTATCCCCGAGCTATGTCGTATGAGTGCGGTCCCAATCTACGCGGATACTCGTGAAAGAAACCAGTGCGTGTCACATGGGATAGTGCACTCTTTCCCGGACAAGCCCCACGGCGGAGAGTACAACCAGCGGCGGCCAGCGAGGCCGCCGTGGGCGAAGATGGGCTGAAATAGGGGCTCGATATGGCGGGACCTAGGCGCCAACCGCGAAGCAGAACCTCCAGCGCCACAATGGAGCAAGCTGTATCAAAATCGGATGAGGATGATTCGGACCTTGGACCTGATGGTACAAGAACGATGAAACAGGCAACAAATCCACGAGTTGAGTTCCTTTCAACTTGATAGTCGATCATTATCAGCCCACGCGCATTTTAACCAAAGTTTGTAAGTGTCTTATTTCTTTACTTTGTCTTTGAGTCTACAGCATTGGGGATGATGTGTGATTTAGACAAGAATTATGTTTTATTTGTGTCTTGTTTTATTTGTATCACGTTATGTTTTATTTAAGTCTTTTTTGATTATTTTATGTTTATTTTGAGTCATAAAATTTTTCTTTTTAGTCGTAATTGCTGTCAAAGATCATGTATCTTGTAGTTGCTAGAAACACCTAGTGAAGGAAGAGCGAGGAATAATGTAAAGGAATTGAAGCAACTATCTAAACACTTAGGTTAGATATGCCAAAAACTCATGAGAATCTGTCATTTGGAGTTTCTTGCTTGAGTTATGCATCTAAATGATAAATGCTTATGTGTTATGATTGCTTGCTATTTGGTAGTGAAATAGTTAGGATAATGCATATTAGGAGATGACTCGGGCATTTGTTTGATAGCCAATTCTTACCATTCTTTTTATCTGTACTTTAAAAATATCCACTAGTCGATACAGGTGAGCCTAAATTTGAAACTTCTTCTTTGACACTATATTCCCAGTTGTACCATAAGTAAAAATATGAAATAGTGGAATACATTTGTGTTAAAAAGAGACAAAAGAGTGAATAAGTCTATTGCACTTTGATACAAAGTAATAAAAATAGGCAAGCCTAAGTTTGGGTCTTGTCATTTATTAGATACTTCACTCTCCCCAGAAACAAAATAGAGAAAGATAGAATGAAATGAAAGAACAAAAGAAAAATCTTGAAAAGCTAAAGAGTTTATGTTTTGAAAATGAGCCTAAATGCTATTTTTACCAACTACCTAAGCCTACATTCTGACCCTTAAAGTCTGAAGATCTCTTTTATGCATATCCATGATTAGTGGAGAATGGCAAGTAAGCATGCCATGAGAATTCTTGAATTTACATCGTGATTTAGTATATTGACTTCCATTAAGCATGATGAATATGAGTTCACGAAATATTTAGCTCGTGTGTTTAGTGTCTTTGAAAATTTCATGCTATATGTTCACTAAGTATTTTACTTATTTTGCATAGTCAGATGTCACAATACCAACTATACTAAAAACATTACCAACTCCGATACGCAATCCACATAATCCTTCCTCGGTTATCACATTTCTTATAAAATAAACAGCAGAAGTAAAACAACTTGAGTTGGCGGAAGTAGGGCTACCTTCGCAGACATAAATATATACAACCGAAGCGGTTGCCTCGTTTCTTTACAAAGCGACCATGAATATGTATGACTCACAGGACCTCAAGTTTTTATCATAACAGGCGTGGCCGGGCAGAGCCACATGTACCCACGGGTATACATGAAACTACTACCTCGGAAGCCGTGCAGAGATAAACCTCAAGACAAATAGAGCTTTCTCTGGCCCAGGCAGAGATCCTAAGAGCAAGTCTTGACACCGGAGTACCTAAAACTGCGGACATGACGATACAGAAGGAAATTTGATCTAACAGTCTGCAGAGATATGGAGCGAGTAAAGTCTGACAATTAAAACTATGCTCGATTATAAAGCATGGCGAGGGTAGCGTAAAAGAAGTAAATACGTGAGCCTATCATGTCATTACCCTCGTGAACTTAATCAGTGCCTTGTTATCTTTTTCCTATTTCTCAATAAGGTTATAGTCACTTCATACGTGCCGTGAGAAAATCATCAAGTTCACTGCCATATAACCTACTTGCCTTACCTGACTGGTCGGAAATGCACTACGGAGGACCGCATATCTTGCCGTATTGTGACTTTGGGGCCAGCGATAAATCACATGATGCGCCACAGGTATCTTTGTCAAGCCCCATCTGCAGGGTTGATCTTGTCCCTGCTGTTACGCGTAAAGAATTATCGCCCGGCCCGTCTGGTCGATAATGTCGTATAGTCTGCCGTAAGGTATACTGCCGAAGCCCGTCTGGGTGGAAGTATTAACCGTATAGTACGCCCGTAAGGTATCTTTGCCCGGCCCGTCACGGGTCGATAATGTCATATAGTCACGCCCGTGGTATACTGCGAAGGCGTTGCAGGCGGGTGTATCCATATAGTGCTGCGTAAGGTATCTTCCGGTAATCTGCGGGCCGACAATGTCATATAGTGCTGCCCGTGGGTATCTTTGTAGGCCCGTCCTACGGGTCGATGATGTCATATAGTACGCGCAGTAAAGGTATCTTTGTGGCCCGTCTGGTCGATAATGTCATATCGTCTGCCCAGTAAGGAATCTTTGCCAGGCCCGTCTGCCGGGTCGATGTGTCATATCGATACGCGGTAAGGTATCTTGCCCGGCCTGCCGGAGTGCGATATTAATCATATAAATCAGGAATTTAACCTTGACGTGCCTCGCGCCTCTGCTTACTTCTTTGAAGGACTCTTTTCAATACGACTTCCAAGACAACGTGACCCTTGAGTATGTCAGTCGTCTCTACTACGCTTTTTTTAAGACAAGTCCGCATTACCCTTTTAGAAATTCAATATTGGCTTCTAAATTCGTGACTTCTTACTTAACTTTAATGATGATACCTTTAAATCACATTACCTTTCATAATACAAAGTTATTTCTTTTATTACATTATTAGAAAACCATTCTCTTAACCTTGTGAAACCCGTCATAACTTGACTTCCCATAAAGAAACCGTTATAACCCTTTATGTTTCGGACAAAACTCATTCCTTTTCTAACCAAGAGACTACTTTTGAAACCAAGTATTAAATACTTTCAATCAATTCCTTAACTTTCAAAAATACATATTTAGTCTTTCTTGTAGCACAGAATCAAGTGACTGTTTTATTATACAACCTTAGGCAATTGATGCCTTAAAAATCAAGTTGCATTTTCACTAAATCAAGTCATTTATCTTTCCATAAACAAATATAACCAACTCATAAAGTCGTTATATTCACTTTGTCCTTAGCTAAATACAATTTCTATCAAGGAACTTGCTCGTTTAAGCAATAGTATCAAATACTTTAATGCCCCAAGTTCATAACTTTAATAAAACATTAGACATCCTTAATATTTTCAAAGAAATAAGTTAATCTCCTAACTCACCCCAGGCTTGGCTATTAGCAAACTAGTAAAGGATATCAAGGTCTTATGCGTCCTACCGTACTACATGCGTCTGACTATTCATGCTCAAAGGATAGGAAGAAGTTCTACAAAGTAAATCACCACTACCTCTTAACTACAAGAGTGAAGGCTTATGAAATGATACCATAAGTATATTCCATCAAATGAATCATGCCAAAGGGAAGGAAGAAGTTCGTATACACCATGACGATTATCGACAATGCAAAATGCCAAAAGTACTTGACCTTGAGCTGTTCATTCTTCATTAGGATACACTATACTTGGTTCTTCAACCTATCATGGTCTGTCCACGTCCATTAGCCTCTTACTTCAAGCGTAGAATATTCTAAAGTGCTGATGCGCCAAATTCTACGGAAAATGGATGACACCTCATTTGTTTTCTACTCATGCCACCTTTTTTCAAGGCCGAATACAATAACCAATCACATACATTTAAGGCCCACGACAATGCAACCAACAATGAGGGGATTACACTTTACTAGGCGTGTAAAATTCAACTTCCTGAAGATAACAAACTACGTGACTACTAGCCCATTTTGACTTGAAGTACTGCGACATCGATTCTTATCAATTTCCATTTCTATCAATGTATTAGTCTAACGGGATATCAAGTGGCAATTGATTATAACCACTATAATACTCAAGTGAACAACATGCGGCGATTTCTAATACGCGACCAATTAGTAATCCGACTCCAGTGGGTAATATAACATTTGGATTTAATTTAAGCAATCCGTAATACTTATGAACTGACGTATCAACTTCATGCTACAGCAACCGTGCAGCTAACAACAACAACATAGCTGCTGATCTTGTAACACACATAAAAGACAAGATTATACACCGATCGAAGCAATCGCTCGATCCGAAGTCGCTCCTTATTGGTTTTAGAGCCTCCCGGACTTTAATCACTTGTTGAGACCCCTTAGAATAACAACGAAATATCCTTCAAATCTCCAAGCAAAACCACAGTGTCACTAGTTGGTTACGTTGCTAAGTAAACTTATCTTTTTAATTTTCAATGATGATATAATTTTCTAATACCTAAGTACTACTATAAGTGTGAGCTTTTTGTGGATAATAAAATAAATTTTATCAGATAATAATAGATAATAGGTGGTTCTTTAATTTTTTGATTAGCAGTTGGTTTAAGCTATTACCACCTAAGTGACTAAATAATAACATAATGAGATCAGATGTGAATAATGGTGATCAGGTTGAGTCTTACTAAATGTCAAGACTTTGTGGGCCCATTGACCAAGTCAATTATGTCAAGCTTACTACATTGCAAGACTTGTCTTAACAAAGGGTCGAATGACCCTTGTGTCATATTAATCGTCCAAGCTCACCTAAGGGGGTGACTACGTGTCCGCCCTCCCATTAAATCCACCGATAATTTATTTTCCGACAATTCCATAATTCCGATAGAGATTTTTACAAGTCTCAAATCTTAACACTTTACGAGTTCTTACGTCACGTTCTTAAAACATGTCTGTAAAAGCGGGGGTATAACATTCTTCCCCATAGAAACATTCGTCCCGAATGTTCTTTCGAATCAAACTGCGTGTGACATAGTTTCCTTTCCACCGACCCGATATTACCAAAATGCCCACCACGTGGCCCTATTACCACACTTGCACGCGTATCTTGTCCATCATAAGCCCAAAAGAGTTATCTTTTAGTACTTGACTCACTTCTAACACCTCACGTGAATCTCAATATAATCGATTCATAAAACTTAAACATACCACGACTTCATCGTACCATACTAGTTTCTAAAGGCCAAAGACATACGAAATCATATAGGCGGTTCAGGGCCGCTAAAGTAGGAACTCCACCCGCGACCTGCCACGGCTTTTGTGATTGCATGGGCCCCACTGCCTAGCTATTGAAGGCGCGAAGAACCGCGGCGATCAGTAGATGGTGGTATCGCACCGAGACCCCTACATGGGACACTCTGTAACATATGGCCCTAGACGACCTGAAAAACAAACACCGTGCCAGCGCGCATACGAATGTAACCTCTGTTGCGGCGGCGTTGAAACTGGTGGCCTCATTATTGGAACCCCGTCGCTTTGAGCTCTGACTTTAAATTTGACCCGGCCCTGCATTCGGGGTTGTAAAACTGCTTATACCAGAGAAAAAGCGTAGAGGCACTGCGGTCTTTGGCGCAATGTAGACCCTAGTGCAACTGGCGAGGATGTCCGCTCTTAAGCGCCTGGACCCGATGTTAAGCCTCTTGGTGGCACGAATCAATCTGGTCCTCCCCTCTCTCTATCTTCTATCCCCTCGCGCATAAACTGCGTCGGGCGATGTCCATATAAATTTGAAGAAGCCACCTGGCTTGTCTGACCAATCATATGACCAGTCAGCCCATCATATAACGATGGAACCTATGCCGTACTCCATTTACAATAGTATGCGCGTATGCAGCGAGGAGTCAAACTCCAAGCTATACTCCGCGGCAGTCCTCGTTCTGCCTCGAGTCAAGAATACATCTGCCCGGGCTCTCCTCATCGGGGAGCAAGTGATCCATGAAGGCCCTGCAACAAACTCCTCCCAAAGCAATTTGGAAGAGCATCATCACCCGCAGAAAGCAACTGACTCAAACGATTCAGCGCAATATGTATGACGGTAAGAGGCTAGCGTAACTTGAACTACATCTCTGAAGCCTGGGAGCACATGGTCCTTTGTAGCTGCCGAATGAACTCACGGATCCTCCTCGGACCTCGAACCACCAGGCTTCGGGCGGATGACAGCCGGAAAATCCCGGATCCCATGGCTATCGGCTCTGGGGTTGCTTTCTGCTCACATGGTATTTGCCCTGCCACTTTATGTCAGTCAATGATCGATCACCCCATTTCTCCCTTAATCTCGTACTCTTGCCCGCAGGTGCCAGGAGGCGGAGGCCCAGGTGCGGAACCTCTAGGCTCTCTTTGCGCTCTCGGCTCCTATGCTGCCGCGTGGGTGAACTTGCGCCCAGCCTGCCTCGGGCATAGTGCGCTGCCCGAGTCTGGTAACCCTACGCGTACCTCTGGCAGCTCCTGCGCTGCACGCACGCCGCGCTCACGGGCTCTGCAGTACCTTCCCAGTGGAGGCATATCACATCCATAAGACTAGGTGGAGGGAGGATTCAACTGTCGACGACTCTCTTGTACGATCTCAGAGAGAAGAATGCGAAACCAATCCTAAATGTCCCTGCGGCCTCACGATTATGAGCGTGGTGCAACCGCGATAATCAAGGCTCTACTAGACAGATGCCTTGGAGCACTCCGAGACCGCGCTCTGATACCACTTTTGTCGCGACCCGGCCGGAACGCGGTAGTGCCCTACAGGCACGTACGAATGGCTGCTCGAGAGAGATAATCCAGCTGGGTATACGCCGAAACTTATAAAATAAACGAAGTAAAGCAGCGGTTGAAGTAGTAGGGCTACCTTCGCAGACATAAATATATACAACCAGCTGATTGCCTCATTTCTTCTAAAGCCCGACCCACAAATATGTGACTACAGGACCTGCAAGTTTTTATCACCTTAAGCGTGGCGGGACGGGGCCCTTCATCACCACGAATATCACGTGAAACTACTACACTGGGAAAACCGTACGAGAGATAAGCATAGGGAGCAAATGGAGCTTTCTCCCAAAAAGCGAACCGAGATCTAAAACCAGGATCACCAACTGGGTACCTAAAACTGCAGGCATGAAACGGCCAGAGGTCAATACAGCAGTGCCCGAATATGGAGCGGAAATGAGTACAACAATTAAAACATATCAGGTATAAAAGCATGTGAGGGTAAAAGCGTAAAAGAAGTAAATGCGTGAGCCTATCATGTCATTACCCCTAGTGAACTTAATGCGTACCTTATTATCTTTTCCTATTTCTCAATAAGGTTATAGTCACTTCCTTACGTGCCTTGAGGAAAATCATCAAGTTAAACCACCATATAACTCTTGCATACGGCTAGTCCGACCGCTGCGAGGAGGTTTTTTATCTTTGCGGCTGACACAGGGCGCGATAAATCCTAATCGCACAAAAAGGTATCTTTTGTCATTGCATCTGCAGGACGTGATATTATCATAGTGCGCCCGTAAGGGTATCTTGCTGCGACCCACGTCACGGGTCGATAATGTCATATAGTCTGCCCGTAAGGTATGCCCGGGCCGTCTGGGTCGATAATGTCATATAGTGCACTTGCGTAAAGGTATACTGCCCGGCCCATCTCTAGGTCGATAATGTCATTATAGATGCTGTAAAGGTATCTTTTGTAGGCCGATCACGGGTCGATAATGTCATATAGATGCGCGTAAGGTATCTTGACCCGTCTACGGGTGGAAGTAAAGTAATAAATATAGTGCGCCCGTAAAGATTATCTTGCCGAGCCCACGTCTGGTCGATAATGTCATATAGTGCGCGTAAAGGTATCTTGCCGACCCGTCACGGGTCGATAATGTCATATGGTGCGCCCGTGAGATTATCTTGCGACCCGTCTGGGTCGATGTCATAGTACGCGTGGGTATCTTGCCTGTCACGACCAGTTAGGGGCGTGGTAGTCATACGAACACCCAGAAGTAGTCGCCACATGGAGAAAAACGGTGAATGCTCCGACAGCGAGTGTAAACCGGTATAAATAAGACAGGTTTTGGAAAAGAAGTTGCCAGCTTCGGCATAAAATGTATATAAATAACCCAAAATGGCTTGATTTACATCCCAACGCCCGCGGGTCTCACGGACCTGCAGAGTTTAAAACAACAATGGCGGGACGAGGCCCGCGCCCGTGCCACGAATACAAATATCTACAGCGGCGGGGGCCGTACGAAATGCTAAGCCGGAGAAGCGGGCGCCGACAGCGAAGGCGGTGATCCTAGAACGGGGATCAACGGTAGGAGTACCTTTACTGCGGCGTGGCCCGGGAGTCGATTACAAGCGGTGCAGTATGTGGCGAAGTGCGTAATGAAATCTTAGTGATACATGTAAGGCGGGGAGACATGTATGATAAGCCAGCTTCTGATTCTGATAAATAGCGATCCTGTAAAGTCGAGGACTCGTGCCGCCAGAAATCATCACAATAGAAACGTCGCGGAGTGAAATGCGAAGGCATGGCGAGCTACTAAAACCCACCGGTACCGGTCATAAAAGCGTATCATGAGATGCAGCCAGGCCCGTCGCATGATCAAAGGCGGCCACTCGCCCCGCGGTATCTAATGTGCGCATCTAGTCACGAGCTTTCCGCGGCTCGCATAGGCCAAGCAGATAGGCGTATGGTATAACCCGCGTCGAGGTAGCTACTCGGCGGCGTCTGAACT